>LBNU01036886.1:43088-128794 GCA_014162995.1 Artemisia annua | reverse complement strand
GTTATAGCTTCATAATCATCAATGAGCTTTGATTAAGTGTCTCTTGTACTTTCTTGAGCCTTTGAGAAATAATTCATCTTCACGGGCTTTTCATGAGTAGATTTCTTCTTTTGCTTCTCTTTCAAACTCTTTTCCACATCTCATGCTCTTTTTTGGGCTTTTAGGTTGCTTTTTGTGATGTTTTAGCAATATCCATACCTGCACAGTCATAAACACAAAAACCCGATATCTTTGGCTTTTCGCGTTAGTTTTTGGTCCAAAATAGTCTAATAATGGTGAATAAAAGGTATGTGAATAAGCACATACCAGTGACCTAATATCAATAATCCGAATTAAAACCTAATTGAATGAAATTAATGATGAAACTTACTAGACTTGATGCCATTGATGATCAAATAACACTCCTACAACCTTCAAACAACTTCTAATGGTCGAATTAATCATCCCAATTTTTGGTGGATTGTGTGTGTGTGGTTTTCTTGAGTTTTTGAAAATTTGGATTTATATATTCAATTCCATCCGATCAGTTGTGAATCCATCCGTTTTGGTTTTGTATGAAATTGATTTTCAAAGCTCTATCACCACTAGACTGAAAATGTACTAGCAGTATTCTTTTGTTTCTCAAAAACTTGTATTTTGTATGTTTATATTCCAAACACACTTGGTCTACCAAATATTGGTTATCATTTCTACTTCTAAACTTAAGACTAAAAACATAACTTAACTCCATATAACTAGCAAACTTAAAAACAACTAAATAAATAAATAACTAGATTAAGATAAATAACTAGATAGATAAATATATAGATAGATAGTCTTATTTCAAACATGAAATGCATGAAACCTAAAAAAATAAATTGCATGAAATTAAAAATTGCGAAACAAACAAATAGCACAAGAGGTGCTTTATTCTTGCAATCCTTCTTCTTCATCCATAGAAATATTCAATCCTAAGAATGTCTTCTCCACGATACTTGTTTGATAGCTTCCTAGTAGTCTTTTGAGTTTTGAAACTTCGTGCAAAGTTCCTTCCGCTAGGACATGTGATATCAAATTTGCAATGCCAATCACCATCTCCGTCTTCTCTTTTGTAAATGCAAGGACCATCAGATCCCCATTCCAAGTTCTACAATTGGACCGGTAAAGATCCAAGAAAATCTGTCAATTTATTAAACACAAATATGTTTTTAAATGGATTAAAATAAGCCTCCATAGCTAAAGCCCTTTCCATTTCATCCTCTATATCAAAGAAACTAGGTGTGCATGGACCAAACTTTGGTCTACCATCTTCATCTCTTCCTACTTCAAAGCAACCAAGGTAATCCTCCTCCTGGTGCTCATCATTATCATCCCCATTACTACCCCCTCTAGGCTTTGGATAGTAAGTATTCTTAAGAATTCCATCGTCAATTGTCATAGTACCTCTTCCCATATCTATTATCGCTCCACATGTTCTTAAGAATGGTCTACCTAACAACAAAGGTAGCTCCTTATCAACCGCAACATCCAACACAAGAAAATCTGTCAAATATGCTTGGTAACCAATTTGAACTCTAACATTTCTCACTTCCCCCATTGCTTTTTCCTTTGAATTATCCGCCATGATGAGTTTAGAATTATTAGGTTGAGGGTCTCTCGA
The DNA here is from genome assembly GCA_014162995.1 of Artemisia annua. Taxonomy (NCBI): domain Eukaryota; kingdom Viridiplantae; phylum Streptophyta; class Magnoliopsida; order Asterales; family Asteraceae; genus Artemisia; species Artemisia annua. Next base: position 127,155 of record LBNU01036886.1, on the reverse strand, counting down.
TCCTAACTTTTGGTACAATGGGTAAGGCATAATACTAACACTCGAGCCCGTGTCGGCTAATGCATATAAAGGAGTTGTCCCATTAATTTTGACCGGCAAAACAAAATTTCCGGGATCATTCATTTTCTTTGGAAGCCCATTCTCAATTATCCTTCTCTCCTCTACTTCATCAAAACTATTATCTTCCAACTTCGACTTTGCTAACATAACCCCATCTAAATTCTTCCTATAAACCATATAGTTTCTTAGTACTTCGATAACCGGTTTGTTTTCCATCAACTCTCTAATTTTTGCTTCAAGATTCTCCAAGATAGCTTGTTTTTGCTCTTTGGTTAAAGGTTTGATACTTTGTGGTGAATTTGGTAGATTATGAGATGATGATGATGATTTGTTTTCTTTTGGGGTGGAGGGTTGGGTTAATTTGTTCAATGGTGTTTTGTTTCGGTTAGCATTGCCCATCTTACAAATTTCATCCATTCCTTCCTTAATCTTTTCCATACCTTCACAAACATCAACAAGCATTTTATTCACACCTTTTCCTTCTTCCAAATCACTTATGTTAATTCGTAACTCCCCAAGCGCGAAATCCAAAGTACACTTAGTAGTTACAAGAAAATCTCTACCAAAGATAACCTCCGGTTCATCGGCATTAGTGTATTCCAAAACCACAAAATCAAGTTTGAAAATGTGACCATGAATGTTCACTCTTACTCCTTTCACTTCCTTCCTTCCATAATTTCCATAATCAACTCTAACAAAGCCAAGCTTATCAAGTACTTCCTCCGAAATGTAGTTGTCTCCATATTCCATGTTCAATTCCGCATCCCACGCTTTAACACCTTCCACCGCACATGGTGTAGAATACCTCATGTGTGGAGCATCGAATTCCTTAGGTGGTGCTCTAGTAAAAACAATAACCTTTCTTTCCTTATCCTTCTTTGGGTAACACATTTCATGTGGTAAGTAAGTAACATTGTCACCAACAATTTCTCCTTCCTCTAAGTCCATCTTAGCCTTTTCCAATATGCTTTCCAACTTTTCCAAGGAATCACAGGAATCCTTGAACATATCCTCCAAATCTTTCAAGTATGCCGAAATCTGACTTAAACTCTCCATTTCAACTAAGCAATTACTAACTATAACATAACCATCAACAAAAACATCCAAATCATTAGCATGAGGGTTAGTTGTAAGCAAATAACTCTTAATATGAAATAAGAATAAGTAAATTAACTAACTAAAACACTAAGAATTGAAAATAATCTAGAAAATAAAAATGCTAAAAATTTTACCGAGGCATCCATCCGTTCGGATGGACATCTATCCGATCCGGATGGATCAATTACCTACCTCCAACCGATCGGTTGGAACCTGCAACCGAATCGATTGGAGTTTCTGAGAAAAAATATATTTTTTTTTACTTAATAAAAATTAAAAACTAAAAACTTAATTGAGCAATAATTAGGATATTAAAAACACTAACTAAAGAACTCTTAAAATTTCTAAAACATTAATTCTAATTAAAACTACTAAAAATCATTAAAACTACTTAATAACTATCTATCACTACTACCATTAATACTATTAATCATATAATTATTAAAACTAATCAACTAATAACAGAAAAACAATCATTAAATAAGAAAAACTAAACTAAAAAAAAATTACCGTAGCCTCCAACCGATCGGATGGCATTCCATCCGAATCGGTTGGTTGTACCAACTCTTTTTTTTACTTTTTAATCTAAAAACTTAGAAATTCACAAATGACAAAAAAAAATTTTACTAAAAACTAGAAATTTAATCAAATCTCCGGCAACGGCGCCAAAAACTTGATGTGCGTTTTGTTAGTGCAAGTTTTAAAATTTATAAACACGATTTATCCGATTAATTATTTAGCACATACAAGCAAGTATACTCGTCCGATGTGGTAAGGGTGGGTAAGTCGAGATCGTCCCAAGGGATTTGTTGTTTTAATAGTAAGAAAATCATTTGCAAAACAAGGGTTGTCAATCCTAATTTATGTGAATATTAATTTAAAAGAAACTCAATAAGAACTAAACCATACTTGTGTATAATTCCTTGATTGGTCATAAGGAATATCATGGCAATTTAAATATAAAGTTTGGTGTAAAACTTGTTATGATGCGCAACTAAAAATGAGTAGTTAATCAATCTATGATGTATGTCATGTTTTAACTACCACTAAGAATTCTATCACCTAAATGACTCCTTTCAGACATATCAAGATAGGATGACAATTCTATAATCACATGCTTGTTTAGAAAATCAATTTTTTCTTATGAGTTCCTACGAATCCTTTCGGTCCTTTTTCGTGATGAAATCTACTCAATTCCATTTTAACAAGTAAATAAGATGGGTGTCAAGCATCATATTCCATACTAATTCGTGCACTAATGTTTTAGAATAAAAACAAGTTGAAAATCCTTTCGGACCTATTTTCCCAAAGATTGTTTTTACCAACAAATTAAGCAAGATTAGATGTTACTTCAACAAACTCATAAAATAGATATGTTTTCATGCATCACCTTTTTAATAAAAAGAATACTCCATAACCAATCACATCATACACACAAGTATATCACAAATTACTCCATAGCAATCATATTAAAATACAAGTAAACAAGAAAACTTTAATTAAATTCAAAGTAACAATTGTTCATCATAAGTATCAAGGTATACCTAGCTTGAGAATTACAATGACAAAATACGGGAACTATAGCAACCACACTCTCGATAAACTGCTCACTAATGTTAATAAACAATTCCCAACTCGAACCAAAGCTAGAGATTCGAACTCAATACTTTCTGGACACTTAGTAACTTTTTTTTAGACAATATAAAATGAACTAGTAATATTTTATGTAACAATTTGGTAGATAATAGATGGTACATGTAATCTAGACCCTAAGTACTCATTATATAGCCTAATAACTCTTCTCCTTCAAGTAAAAACGTTCCTTCTGAGTTAATATGCAGAAATGATCAGCCACCAATGATTATGGGGAGAAAATTCACCAATAAATGCAAACTTGTAATAGCAGTCACCATCCATCCGATCGGTTTGAGCTCCATCCGATCGGATGGTGGTGTTATGGTCAGATCTAAGCGATTCGGATGCGGGTTGCATCCGATCGGTTGGATGCCTTCTGAAAATGGTTTCTTTGTCCTTTCTTTGTCGATTCACGTCGCATGTGTTGTCTTTCTTCGTGGCATGACTTTATTCATTAGAACTTGATATTTCCTTGATAAATATGTGTAAAAAGCTCGTCTTTATCAAATCCTTTTGTCCATGCGTCATTTTCTTCTTTCTCTTTTCTCTCGAAACTCTCCAAATGTGCATGATCACTTCATTTCTTCATTTGTAATCACTTTTTCCTGCTTTTGGCTATATTTGCATGTATAAACACTTTTCCACGATTAAGTAACAAATATATACAAATATGACCAATTTCCATGCATAAAACCAACAATAACGCTTCTAAAAACATGTTAATTTTAAGCGTTATCAGGTGCCTCCTCTCCCCTGTCTAATTTGCACTTGATAGCTTTAGTGTTTCCACTACCATGTGGAATGAGGTCAATTTTGTTACATTCCTTAGCTATCAACACCCCCTTTCTTCGCTGTTGCCCTTGTGGATGATGGATACGGTATTAACAAATTTGGTGTTGGGGTTATTGATGTCTCTTCGCACCAACACTTTCTCGGAGGCTTTTGTTTTTGTGTATTCTTTGAACAGATTCATCATTTCAGCCATTTTGTCTTGCATTTCCTCCTTCTTCCTGTAGATGGCCTCTTCGAATCTTGCTTACCGTTCGGAATGTGTTTACATATACTCTCTCATTCAATCTTCGAACTCTGGACTAAGCACCTGAGGAGGTGGATTACGTTGAGCATGTTTATAGAAAGATTCAACATTCTCCCTACGAGGTGACTTAGGCATTGACTGTTGCTCGTTGTGGACTTAGGCGTCTTTTTTTCCTTTCGAATAAGTCGTCAACCCGTTTTTCAAGTTCACCAAGGCCTTCTTCGGAAAGTTTCGTGGCATCAGCCGATTTTACAATACAAGTGGTCTCCCGTACTTCGTTATTGTAGAGTGCAAGCTCGTCGATGATCTCCCACGATTCCTCAGCGTTTCTGTCATGTAATCTGCCCCCGGCGGCTCGATCAATGAGACGCTTGGTGTGGTAATTAACATGGTCATAGAAGATTTGGATTTGGAGCCAGAGATTTATGCCATGCTAAGGGACTCTTTGAAGTATATCTTTGAATCGGGTCCATGCCTCGTAGAGGGTTTCGCCTTGAAGTTGTTCGAACATCAAGATGTCATTCCTTAACTTGGTAGTTCTCCCCGGTGGGAAAAAGTGATCTTGAGAAGCTTACAACCCCCACCAGGCAGTGTACCTGACCGATGTAGTATAGTGAAGTGGCAAGTACCGGGGGATTGATCGTTCTCTCGGGGAATAGTGTCGTTAGGATTGAAAACTACTCTAGTTTAGGTCTAAGGGTTGAGGGATGATTCTTTTTGTATTTTTCATATTTTATAAAAGCAAGTAAAATCTCGGGTATTTGGAAGAGTGGGCGGAATTAGTTGCTAATTAATTAACCCAAATATCTACTTGGAAGAGTGGGCGGATGTAGTATTTGGAAGAGTGGGCGGAATTAGTTTTTCGATTATCTTGATTCGAGTCATTAGAATAGTGATTGTAAAGTTATGTAAAAATTCAAGTGTAAGGGGAATGCAACTCCTCTATGATGTAGGGCAAGAGTGTATGAAAAAAAATCGAAAAATCAAGAAAAATACAAAAAAATATGAAAAAGAAAAAAGAAAAACATACGGACTACCATCCCGTTTCCTTTTATGTTCCTTTTTAGTTTTTGTTATTTCATTTTTAGACTAAGATTGAGTCGAGTCTTGACTTAAGCAACGATGTAGAGTGCATGTATTTGATCATGATAATTAACTTGCCACCACTAAAATACCCTTTATTCCAACCAAACCGTGTTATCATATCCCTACACCTTACGTTACAACCCTTTATAAAGCCCTCTTTGATAGTTTATCTTAGGTGCTTACGCCTAGTGGAGGAGTAATTGATCCTTTCCCAAGCCTATGGTAATCTATTTGCTATGACAGGTAGTGAGTGTTATTTTCCGTTTCCATTTATGAGATATAAACTTTATGACATTTGAGAGATGTGAGAATCCAAACACTATTTGTGAGGTGCTAGTGTATGATTTCCGTGCTTGTTATGATTAGGGTCGAATAACTATTTGTTGTAATTACTTTTATATTCGTGTTAAATGATCTCGAACTCATATTTTGATTGGAATAAAAGCTCATTTGCTTGAGGACAAGCAAATCCCAAGTGTAAGGGTATTTGATGAGACGAAAAGTGTTACACTTTTAGGGGGTCATTTAAGCCCTAGTTTGTATAAATGTGATCAAATATTGCCCTAAATCGTTCCTTTTGTCATTTTAGGTACTTTTGAGAGGAATTCTGGAAAACATGCATATTCGGACGTTTTTGGAGCATAAAAGTGAAGAAAACGACAAAGTCTCAAAAGATGAAGATTTACAACCTGACGGCGTCAGAAGTCACAAGGTGACGCCGTCAGAAAGTCTTGACAAAAGAGTGGAATCCAATTTTCAAATGACGGGCAAGAGGAAATTTGGGATTTAACACCTGACGCCGTCAGGTGGTAGGAAATATAGGCCGTCAGGAGTAAAATTAAAGAGTGACGGCCCAGAAGGTTTTATAAGGTGACGGCGTCAGAAGTGGATCTAGGCCATCCGAGAAACCTAATGGCGGCGAGCTGACGGCGTCAGCCCTTATAACCTGACGCCGTCAGAGTGTAAAATCTATATATAGTTTTCTAATTTTCATTCATTAGTGTGGAACTTTGTGGAGAACTTTTAGGGCAAACCCTAAAGACGAATTTTCTGTACTTTTTAGGGTTTCCAACCCTTGGAACCCTCATTCTTAATTAAAGATAAGTCTTCATTTTAATTCAATCAATATGTCTATGTGTTGGTTGATTATCTCTTTTGCTTGTCTTCTAATTAACATGTGTAGCTAAATTCTTCTTGTGTTTGCTTAGATCTAATGAAACCTAACTATTAATTATTGGTTAATTTGTGTGTGTTGTTGTTTGTTGGGATGATTGTTCCATCAATGCTAGGCTCAAGAAAACTGGCCAACCTCCTTTATGGTAACGTGCTTGAACATCTTGGGAAACATGTAGCCAAGGCATACTAGGCTATTAAGGTAGTATTTAACGCATGAGCCACTGTTTACAACCCCTATGGTTGTGCCGTGCATGGCATAGGGCGAGATAAGAGCTCATAGAATTGGAGAGATATGTATGCCACTCCATGAGTTATTAGGAATACACCCTTCATCCACACAAGTAACATACATATCAATTAACCGGTAAAAGATACTTAGGGAGTAATGAAATCTAAGTAAACACAACTTGCTCCATATTGTTTTCACAACCACAACAGTTTAGATATTTATTTTACTTTAATTTGCATAAGTAGTAAACTTGGGTTAGTTGACCAACAACTAATTCCGCCCTTCCTCTAAAAACCGAGATTTTACTTGCTTTCCAAAAAATATAACAAATACTAAATGAATCTTCCTTCCACCCTTAGACCTATTAGAGTAGTTTTTCTATCCTAATGAACACTATTCCCTATGAGAGAACGATCAATCCCCCGTACTTACCACTATCCTATACTACATCGGTCAGGTACACTGCCTGGTGGGGTTGTAAGCCTCTTGAGATCCCTCGAGAGGTAAAACCTGTTGTAAGGTCACAAAACCACGCATCACCTTATATGGTGCAACTTGTGCAAAACAATCAGGGTGAAGGATCAGACAACCCCACTGATTCCCAACACACACCCACTTTTGCTGGTTCAAATGAGGTTTCAGCTCCACACACTGAAAAGACCCAAACACATAGGACAACCTCAAAGGACACTGAGCATTCTCAGGCCAGTGTCAGGATGGATGTACCAGATGAAACTGTCTTAGGTGATGGAGAAGACAGATTGGTAAGGGCTACCACTACTGCTACTAGCTTAGAAGCAGAGCAGGACAGTGATAACATAAGTAAGACCCAAACCAAGGCAACATCTACTGAGGAAGATTCTTCTGAATCTGAATCCAGTGATGGTAACCCTAGCCAAATGGAGAATACAGGGGGTTCAGGTGATCAAACTAGGTTTGATACTGAGCTTAAGTCCAAAGATTCACCTCTCAGGGAAGGTATCACATCCCGAAGTGATGAGGACAGATCTGCAACTAAGGAATAGGTGGATGACTTTGTACAAAATGACAATGTCCATGATTCACCTCTCGGACCAGGTAATACAGGTCGAAGTGATGAGATTAGTATGCAAACTATAAAGGAATTGACGGCAAAATGTACTACTTTGGAGACTAAATGCACATCTTTGGAGGAGAAGGTACTTGATCTATAGAAACTTTCATCTGCACAAGCTAAGGAGATCACTAAAATGCAGCAACAGATGAAGGTGCTGCTCAGTTTAAAGAAATCAAGATCTTCAACCTTCAAAAGATTTAAGAAAGTGGGACCTTCCAAGAAAGGTAGATCTTCTACTCTACCCACTGCTATGGAGGTGGATGCTTCCAAACAGGGGAGGAATAATTTGGAGAATTCAGGGGTGGATAAAATTTTGGAAGAACATGCTGCTGATGGTTTGGATACTGGTATGGGAACAGGGGATGAGATGGAGATAGACAGTGGTGATGGTGAAAATGTTGCAAAGTATGTGGTTGCTGACAGAGAAGGGCATGAGGTTGTATTGGAGAAAATTGTGGAAACTTCAGAATCAGTAGTAGATAAACTCAAAAGTTTGGAACCTGAACAACTGGTGAAGGCTACAGAGTTGATGAGTGGGGCTATACAAGCTTTAGGAGACACTTTGAAAGACTTTGCTGCTGAATCTGCTGCTGGTAACTCTGCTGCTCCAGAATCTGCTGCTCCAAGTGTTGTTGAACAATATGTGATTATGAAACTGCTGCTGGTAACTCTGCTGCTCCAGAATCTGCTGCTTCAGGGTTCTGTTGATGATAACTCTGCTGCTCATGAAACTGCTGCTACAAAAACTGTTGTTGATCCTGCTGCTAGTGCAAAAGGTGAATCTGCAGATGCACAGGGATCTGCTGCTGGTTCTAGTGACAAAGCTGCTGCTGAGGCAATGGTGATGCTTAGTAAGAAGGAATTAGCAGAGCAATCATCTCAACAACAACAACCACCATCTCAATCACAACAACAACCACATAAACCAATTCAATCACTAAAACCAACATCATTCTTACAACCAATCCATGTGTCTCAATTACCAACCAAAGGAGTGTCTATCAGAGAACCTTTTGTCCCTATCAAGAAAGCTAAGTCTATTGCTTCAAGTACTGATAAAGGTAAAGGCAAGATGGTGGAGCAACCTGAGGCTGATTCAAGTGATGATGAAGTTGATTTATCTCAGATACCACCTGAATATTGGCCTAAGGATAAGCTTGATGAACTTGATAGAACTGAAGCTATAAGACTTCAAAATGAAGAATACTTGCTGGAACAACAGCTTCAGGAAAAAGAAAGACTTCAAGCTGGAAAAAAAAGAAAAGGATTTGAAAGCCTATGAAGAATGGGAGGATGAATTGATTAAGGTAGATGCTGATATTGAACTTTCCAAGCTGGTAAAGATTGAGGAACAAGAAGTTCCTGAGTTTGATGTTAAAGCCTGGTTAAAAGTGTTCACAGTAAAGCAAAAAAAGGAAGCTGCTGCTGCAAGAAAAAAGAAAAAGGTTTTCAAAGGGCCAACACCTCTAAGCAAAGGAGAAATCAAGAAAAGTATTTGCATCATGTTAGAGGTTGGAGAATTATTGATCTCAAGAGATATACAGATTCAGAAATCTTTGATATGTATCAACATGCTAGATCTATGTGTGATAGATTCATTGCTATGGGTTCTAAAGAAGATGAGGCTGTAATTGAAAAAATGAACAGGAATATAAGGGGTGAAAAGAAGTCAATTGAGCCTGAGAAGATCAAAGATGCTGAAAATGTTGAAGTGCCTAAAGTTGCAGAGCAGGTAAAGGAAAGCATAGCAGAAACCAAACCTACTTCTACCTATGAAAGCAAAAGAGAGGAACAATAAAGAAAAATTTTGCTAGGAAGAAGAGGAAGGTTAGTTCAGATGAAAAGGAAGCTACAACACAAGCTGAGCAAGAAAGGTTGATGTCTTTCACCACTTTGGCTACAAGAGAAGAACCAGAAATCTCCAATACAGTTCCTTTGGCAGCTAAACATCCAATCATTTCTTATATATTCAGAGTCAGAGATGGAAGTGAAGGGTATTGGGAGTTTAAGAGAACAAATGATGTGTATTATGGGTTTATCAGATTCTCTCAAATGCTCAACTACATGGATAGGGATGATGTGTGTGATGTTTGGAGATTGTACAAAGAAAGATTTGGGGATAAACAGCCAGAAAATGATCATGAGAATATTATCTATCATAATCTAAAGATAATGTTTGAACCTCATGTTACTGATAGAGAATGGATTGAAATGAGAAACAAGAGGGTGAACAGATGGTATTTATATCAATCTTGTGGAGTTCATGAAGTATCAGCTGGAGGTGTTACTGTGTTTCTTCTGGTAGAAAAAGATTATCCTGGTTTGAATGCTAATAGAGAAATAATCACAGAGATGGTAAAACCTGGATTCTTAATGCTTCAGAAACATTTCAAGTCTGATGATATGGCTTGTAAATTGGTGCAGAAGTATGAGCAGATTCTAAATTCTAAGAAGTAAGTGTTTAGAAGCATCCTCTTTGTGTTTTATTCGTGCTTAAGAGAAACTTGATGATTTAGGAGGTAAATATCATGTTTAGGGGAGGATTGTTGGGTTTTAGGATTCTACTTCTGAGAAACTATCAAAATGTCAATCTGTTGCTGTATACTGAATCTGCTGCTGGATGCTGAATCTGCTGCTAGTGTGAAAGTGCTGCGAGAAGGATTGCAAGACTCTGCTGCTCAGAGTTTATTATAGAAACGAGTCTTGTAATTATAGTAAAGATTGTATGAATATTCTATAGGTTTAGAATATCTTTTGTTTGTGTAAGAAGTCATTGTAAACCGTGTAGGGTTCCTTGTCTATAAAAGGAGATCCTTAGGGTTAGAATATGTACGTGTCTGTGAAAAAGTCGAATCACTTCAAGGTGTAAACCCTAGCATTGTTTAGAGTGCTCGTATTTAATATATTGAAGTGTTTAAGTGTGAAACTATTGTTCTTGTGTTCATCTTAAGTTAAACAGTATATTCCGCGTATTGTTTAAGTTGGTTATTATTAAGTCAGCTTCTATATAAGATCTATTGCTCAATTGGGATCAACAGTTAGGTATGAAAAACTACTCTAATAGGCTAAGGGTGAGGGAAGATTATTTTTGTATTTTTTTATATTTTATGAAAGCAAGTAAAATCTCGGGTTTGAAGGAGTGGGCGGAATTAGTTGCTAGCCAACTAACCCAAAAACTACTATTGCAAATAAAATAAAATAACTAAAACTAAGTGGTTGCGAAACTTATATGGAGACAAGTGTGTTTACTTAGATTTCCTTACTCCCTAACTATCTTTACCGGTTGGTTAGTGTGTATTAATTGCGTGGATGACGGGTGTATTCCTTAATACTATTCGTGGGGTGGCGTACGTACTTCCCCAACTCTATAAGCTCCTACTTCACTCGTATGTCGAGCCGGCTAAGAAGCTCCTAACATGGGATCATTAGAATTCGCTCATGCATTAAATACAACCATAATAACCTAGTACGCATTGGTTCATGTTTCTTAAGACGTTCAAGCAAGTTACCGTATAGGAGGTTAGCCAGTTTTCTTAAGCCTAACATCGATAAACAATCATCTAATACAATTAATAACACACCAACAATTAATAATCAATAGTTAGGTTTCATTAGATCTAAGCAAACATAAGATAAATCTAGCCTAGCATGTTAATTGAAAGACAAGCATAAGATATAATTAACCAACACATAGACATATTGATTAATTTGAAGGGAGACTTATCTTTAATTGAACATGGAAGACTCAAGGGTGAAAAACCCTTGAAAAAGCTGATAAAATCGTCTAGGGTTTGTTCCCAAAAAGTTGCACACTAATGAATGAAAAATAGAAAAGTATAAATAGAAAATACATTCTGGCGGCGTCAGGTTATAGGCTCTGACGCCGTCAGCTCGCCGCCATTAGGGTTCTCGGATCACCTAGATCCATCTCTGACGCCGTCACGTACAAAACTGAGCTGGGCCGTCTCTCTTTAACTTAACACCTGACGGCCTATGATCCATAACACCTGACGCCGTTAGGTATTATTTTCACATTTTCTTCTTAGGGCGTCACGTATAGTCAGAATCCACTCCTTTGTCTTGGTTGGCTGACGGCGTCACCTTGTGACTCTGACGCCGTCAGGAAGGATTTCCAGCATTCTTTTGAGACTTTGTCGTTTTCTTCACTTTATGCTCCAAAAACGTCCAAAATGAGGTGTTTTCCAGAATTCTTCTCAAAAGTACCTAAAATGACAAAAGGAACGATTTAGGGCAATATTTGATCATATTATCACGAATTAGGGCTTAAATGACCCCCTAAAATGGGTAAACTTTTCACCTCATCATGGGTGAACAAATTGTTTAGGAGGTTATAATGAAGTGAAACTGGAACAACTTGGCCTCAAGCCAATGAACCTATGTGCATATGGACTTGGGCTTATTATTTGCTCTGAATCTATAGTTAGTTACCTATTTTTTGGACCATATTTGATTCCTTTATGTTGCAGATTCCTTTGGTTTAATACATCAGATATGAAGTACCTGTTACAGTTTATTTTTGAACTTTGTAACAACCCCATTGAATGGTATTTATCTGGTTTAATGTGAATCTTTACACCAGTGGTTTCATATTGTTGTATAAATTCAAGCAATCTTAGCCATCCCAAGACACAAGAAAAAAATAATAATATTAAATAAAAAATCATAACTTCACCTTTCTCTCTCACTATACACTCAAGAACTCCGCCGAAATTTCATTCGTGTTGGTTATATCCGGCAGTACTTCTGCTTAAGCCGTTGTACCCTGGGAAACAACCGTCTTATTGGTAGACGTGAACTGTTTTAAGGGAACCGTGTTAAACACGGGCCTCGGCTATGTATCTGTTATGTTATAATTATAATTATCAATTTGTTTCTTCCTTAACCTTGCATTCACTGCTGGTGTATTTGCTTATCTATTATGCTATGTACGTGTTTATGCTGTGTTAAAATAAAGTTATTGTTATCGGGCACCGTATATTTTCCTACATTAATAAATAGTTATAATACCCGTGCACGCACGGGTTTTTCCAGAAAAATTTAATTATATAGTATTATCGTTTAAAAACATAAAATCTTACGTATATTTTAAAAAGTTTAGAGTATCAACATGTGCGAAAATAAGAAAAATAGTTAGCAGAAATTGTAAATAGAACCGTGGCATCGACCTTATATTTGATTATTGAGCGTGTCTCCTTATAATGTTATTAGGCCAAAGGTTCTTTGATCACATGGGTTTACACATAAATCAAATTTATTTTAATTTTTTTGTTTACTTTATGAATATATAAGAATTTACCCGTGAAAATTATGATATAAGTACAACTAATAAGTATGCATGAGTTTTTCATTATGTATTAATATCAATTAATATTTTGTAAAAATTTTATTGGATGAAAGATTTAACTTTGTTTAGCTGACATAGATGTTAATGTTGAGGTTAATGTTGTTGTTTAACTTTAACTATTGATATCATGTTGTATAAAATTTGCGAGTTTAGTAGCACATAATGAGCGTTGATGTAGTTAAAATATACTCCGTAAAGTTTTTTAAAAATGTTTTTCCGGATATCCGTATATAAACTTTAAATAATAATTACATGAGGCGTTATAAGTACAATCGCGTATATTTATTTTCATATCACAGTAACTCGTACTTATCATTTGATATTTATATTACCGTTAATAATAACTTAACTGTATTTAATATTCAAACCCGTGTACGTATAGATTAAACTTTTAAATAGGATAACATGAGTTCTTATTTATATTTAACGTACATAGTAAAAGATATTTTAATAGATGAAAGTTTAAAAGTAATATTTATTTTAAATTTATTTAACGTATATTAAAACTAATTCGTACATTTATAAAATTTTGTAAGTTTAATGGATGGAAATCTCAAACCAAAACTAATACTTATGTAATTGTAAACAAAGTTCATATTTTAAAGTGTAGGGGGTATAAAGTATAAGGTGTTATTTGTTTATTATCTAAAGTTATCAAAAAATATGGATATTTATAATTTTACACTTAACTCCCTATAATATATTTAAAATTCAACCCACTAATGTTTTATTAATTACCTCCTCTTTTTTAAAGTTTTTATTTTTATAAATTTGACACCTATATTTTTATGTGTTTTTTTTCTTTAATCAAATTCTCCACCAAATTTATTAAAGTTGACCAAAATCAATTCAATTTTGACTTTTTATTGGCCAATCATATTGCTCGATTTCGCATATGTGTCAAAATCGAGCATTCCTATTGGTCCAATTGTTTTTCCACTAAGATTGTTTTGTCAAAAAAACTCCGAAATGATGTAATTCTTTTATTATATAAAAGATATTATTATCTTATAAATATAAATAAATTAATACTAGTTTTAAATTACCAATCACTGACTAGCTTTTGCTTACTTGCGTAACTCCTTTATCCTCAGCTACTTGACCATATTGAAGTCGAAATATAAAGTTTGATGTGTTTGTGAACGACGAAGACCGTGGTGCAAAATCACCCTTGAAGCTAATCTTGTGATTTTTTCATAGCAAATAGCTTAATTTTAATGAATAAATATTACTATTCCGGTAAAAAGTTAGGTATGTTCAGTATTCCTAAGATTCGAGTTTAAATGATATCGTGTAAGAGGAAAAAGAATGCAAGGATGTTCAATATCATGGTTTTTGCTAATTAAAAAATAAAATATAGATAGGCACCTAAATTAATACGTAATTTTTTCTCATAGATGCATGAATGTGGAGAAAACTCGTGTTTGCAGATTCCGGGTATGTTTGGCAAAACTAGCTGTATGCTGTAAGCTGTTAACTGTAAGCTGTAAACTATAAACTGCAAAGCTGTTAACATGAGCTATAAGCTGTATATTTTTTTCTTTCAATAAAAGTGTTTGATAAGTTAACTGCTAAATATAATTATAATATGTAAAATTACATAAAAGGACATATAATTGTAAACAAATGTTTGTAGAGTATATCAGTAATTTAAAGTTTTAACAGCTCAAAGATGTTTAAAAAGCTTTATGAATCAGCTTTTCATTTAAAAGCTATTTGTTTGAAATAAAAGTTTGAAGTTAATGCATCCAAAAGGAGCTACTTGTTTGAGGAGATTATTTTTATAACAAAAAGCTAACAACTCCTACAAAAGCCCCTTCCAAACAGGCCTATGAAAGTTTTGGCTTAATATTAGGTTTTGATAAAGAAACCCAAATGTACCCACACGGATTAATTTAATTGAGGTATACTCGTGACCGCTTCTCATCTTTCTCTCGCCACCTTTAATTGTATCTAATGAGGTTTGAACTTTAAACTTCTTGAGATGAGGTTATCTTACCAAAGATAAGGGTAGCCTTAGTTTAATGGTGGTTTTGTGATGGGATTAGGATTTGATATTAGATCGAAATAAATCAAGTAGAGAGGGTTTTTCNAAAAAGATAATGTGAAAGAGGCCCACCATAACGCAAAATGTGGCTAACGGAATATCTTTTGAAAAATGTGGAACCCAATGCATTATTCCGAATTTTGAAACCATACTTCTTAAACTAACATTTATTTTATTTATTTTTTATTTTATTACATTATTATTACAGTATTATTTTTGAAACATAAATCCTAAAGAGACACCCTCCTAGAAAACACACCCTTAGTTCACTTGGAGCGACTATCTGATTCCGTACGGATGCTAGCATGAATTAATCAAAGTAAAAGCATACTTAATAAAATAACACCATATAAGATACAAAATGATTCAAGAATACTATATATCTTACAGTAAGGCGGAATGATAGCCAGAAGGTTTATTATCTTTGTCGTTCAACAAACACATCGAACTTGATTTGCTTCCTCTTAGATCACTTATTCCAGGAAGTTGCAAATCATTACGAGACACAAAGACTCTTTATGTGGTTATATGTTTGAAGGTGTATATACTTTGGTGTTATGTACTTTGTACTACTATTTTCTCAAAAAAAAAGTACTTTGTACTACTTATATATGTGTACTCCAAGTTCCGATCTTAGTAAATGGGAGGTGATTTGCACACTCCATAAAATGATTGGGACATTCTAATTAATAGTGTTTGGACATTTATACCCTCACATGAGTGAAATATAAAGGTAGCTGTGAGGGTAAAAATGTTAAAATACAATTAATTAGAGTGTTCCAATCACTTTATGAAGTGTGCAAATCATCTCTCTGTAAATACTGTACTACGTAATATCAACAATATCATTTTCATCCATATAATTTATATAGCACGTGTACAGTATAGCAGCTTATAAGCTGAGTGAAACAATCTCGTGCTAAAAAAAACATTTTTTTTTTCTTCTTTCTGAATAAAATAACAATAATCTTATTTCTTGTGAATCACGTGCATGAGTGAATCAAAAGCAATAGTCAGAGTACGGTGGAGCACGAGCCTTTCATGATGTTGTCTGAGAGAATCAAACGCAATAGTAAGAGTACGGTTTTAAGGAGCAGGAGCTTCGAGTTGATTTGCACACTCCCTTAAATTATTATGGGATAGTTTAAATTAGAGTGTATTGACATTTATACATTAACATTACTTTTATTCATTCTGATCGTGTGAGGGTATAAATGTTAAAACACTCTAATTTAGAGTGTCACAATCATTTATGAGAGCGTGCAAATCACTACCCCTTTCATAATGTTGTCTTAGACTAAAATTAATAAAGACACCAAAAAACCAACATCACACCGTTACATCAGGTTTCTCTCTTCTTTTACACCACTCAGACCAAACACTCGTAGTAAGGAGACCAAACAATTATTTATTTATTTATTTTTTTTTAATTAAAATTTCATTTAGGACTAACTATGTAAACAAAATAGGGACTAACTGTGCAAGAAAAACACTAACAAAAACTAATAATGTAAACTTTCATAAGAACAAGGTTTAAAGAGGAAAAAAAACAATAAAAAAATGAGTTAATTACATAAATGGTCCCTGTGGTTTGTCGGGTATTACGGATTTGGTCGCTAAACTTTTTTTTTTTTGCGGATATCGTCTCTGTGGTTTTGACCTGTTGCGGGTTTAGTCCCTTGACCACCTTTTCTGTTACTTTGACCGTCAAGGATGGTTGAAATGACACTAATGCCCTCATATGTTTACGCGTACGGTCCCTGTGGTTTGTCTCGTATCACGGATTTAGTCCCTAAGGTNTTTTTTTTTTTGTTTTTTTTTTTTTTATATTTTTTTTTTTTTTTTTTGTTGGTTTTTTTTTTTTTAAATTTTTTGTTAAAAATTTTTTTTTTTATTTTTTTTTTATTTTTTTGGTTATTTTTTTTTTTTTTTTTAAAACTATAAAAAATTTTGACGGATTTTTTTTTTTATTCTACGAAAAATATTCAAAATTTTTTATATAAATGTCAAAACTTTTTTTGTCAAAAAATTTTAAAAAAAAAATGTGTCAAATATATATATTTTGTTTAACTAAGAAACTACACTAAACAAACACTTAAGCAAATTGACATTTTCAAAAATTTTTTGTTAAAAAATAAAATAAAAAAAAAATCTCGCTAAATTGACCAGGTTTTATACAGTTTTCATATGTTTTAATCCGTTTTTATTACGTTTTCATATCTTTTATCCATTTGTATATGTTTTCATCCATATGAAAATGAATGAAAACATATAAAACGTAAGAAAAATGGACGAAACCATATGAAAACGAATGAAAATCTATAAAAACGGATGAAAACATATAAAACGAATGAAAACGTAACAAAAGTTATAAAAACAGATGAAAACATATGAAAACGTAAGAAAAACGTATAAGAACGGACGAAAGCGTATAAAAACGGATTAAAACGTATAAAAATGAGTAAAAATGAATAAAAACGAATGAAAGCTAGCAAAATGTATAAAACAGATGAAAACATATGAAAACGTAAGAAAAACGTATAAGAACGGAAGAAAGCGTATAAAAACAGATAAAAACATATAAAAACGGATAAAAACGTAATAAAAACGGATGAGAAACGTATCAATATTTTTTAATTAAAAAAATATTACTAATATTAATAGTTAAAAAAAATTAAAAAAAAAAACTTAGGGACTATATTCGTTATATCCCACAAACCACAGGGACCATACTGTTAAAGGGTATTTATGTCATTTTAGCCATTTAAACTTCCACTTAACGGTCAAAGTAACAGAAAAGGTGGTCAAGGGACCAAACCCGTAACGGATCAAAACCACAGGGACGATATCCATAAAAAAAAGTTTAGGGACCAAATCCGTAATTCCTGAAAAACCACAAAGACCATTTATGTAATTAACTCTAAAAAAATACATTGTTTTCTACCTCCTTCTTTCTCCATCGCGAACTTGCAATAACCAAAAATAGACTAACTTTGAAAACAAAACAATAAACATAAAATTAAACACACACATAACACACAACACACAAAAAAAGGGGGAAAAAAAGCAAAAATTATGTTTTATTTTTTTTTTATTGTTTTTAGTATTTGTTTTTTTCTTCTTCATTTTATTCGATCCACAAGTAGACCAAACGAAATTGTTGTCTGAGAGGAGGGGGGACGCGTCGGATCGGGCCATATGTAGCAAGGGAGACGCGTTTAGTTGGGGTGGACAACAAATTTGTGGGGGTTGGGGGTGGGGGTGGACACTCAATTACGTTCAGTCTTAGGCTTACATGTAAAACTTATTGTATCCCCTCTTCATCTTAGCCGCTAGATTTTTGCTATGTATGATGAAATGAAATGTCTCGAGTGTTAACAAGCTAAATTATTAGGTTGGTGACTTGGTGTGAGTGGAGACCGCAAGCCTTCACGGCAGCATTGTTGCTACGAGCAACAGTCTTCACGGTGGCAAGGTGCACAAAAGGTGAGGGTTTCACCGTATATGAATTCGTGCAAGTGTGGGGCCCTTTTGTATTATTATTATTATTATTTTCATTTATTATTTGGTTTGTTAATGTGTGTAGGGTATTTAATGGGGCATGTTTCTATAAAAGTGAGTATTTTAATGAAAGGTGAGAGTGCTTTGTGTGGCATGACAGAATAACACGTTCTTCGTCTGCCACATCAACGCCATATAATCAGGGCACCAATAACACGCGAACAACTAAAACCCCCTCCAAAGGAAAAAAAACCCAATAATACGTTATTCATACAATCTCATTTATTTATTTTTCACTTTATTTTAAAACAAACAAATTTTATTTATATATTTAAACCAAATTTTATAAGTTTAAAGTAGTATATATATTTAAAAGATTTAAAATATAAGATAAATAACTTAAGGAATAATACTGCAAACATGTTAGGGACTAACGGTGCAAAAAAAGTGTCAAATGGACTTAAAATGTAAAAATACAAAACAAAAGGGTGTAAAATGAAAAATTGAAGAAAAATATACTCCCTCCATCTCATATTTTTCTTTTAGAATTGTCTCAAATTAATTGTCCAATTCCAAAAATAGATAAATATTTTAGATTAAGTTTATCATATTACCCTCACTTGAGGTTATCATTACAAACTTTAAAAAGTTACTCCCTCCGTCCCATATTAAGTGTCCACAATGGAATCTTTGGATGTCCCAAATTAAGTGTCCACTTGTACCTTTCAACCAATAAGATGAAACTTTAGTGGGTAAAATTAATATTTGATTGGTGGAGAGTTTAGTTAGTGAAATCTCCTAAAACTTTGTGCATTATGAAAGTGGACACTTAATATGAGACGGAGGGAGTATAAGTTAATTAGTTAAGGGTAAAAATGTCATTTTGCAAAAAGTAAAAAAGATAAAGTTGTAATGATGATGTTTTTCTTAAAATGTTTTTTTTTTTTTTTTNTTTTTTACACAATTATTTTGATATGAAGGGAGTACATCTTGTCATCTCATCTTCTTCTCCTCCATCGCATACCTGCAACATAAGGAGAAAAAAATGCAAGCACAAACTCAAACACAACAAATACAAACACAAAAACTCACACAAACACAACACACAAATACAAAACCCACTTAAAAATCTCAAAAAAAATTAAAAATAAATAAATAAATAAATAAATAATAGTGAAAATAAATAAATAAAAGGATGAATGGCGCTATGTTGTTCCACCGACTAAAACCCCTACGGTCGACGAATGACGCCTCCCATGGTACATGAACGGTGCCGCCGTTGGTAAGCAAAGGGACGAACAACGCGTTGTTCGCCTCTCATACCGAGCTATTTGAGGTGTGGAGATTATTGAGAGTGAAAAGTGAGAGAGAGTGTGAGAGGAAAAAGAAAACTCGCATGTAAAATATGAAATAGTGTAGTTATTGGGAGCATGTGTTAAATTGGTAATGTTTACACATTGTCCCTACAATTTTTGAAAGGTCACGGGAACCTTCCTAATTTGAAATAAAGTGTCAAAGCTAAATTATTACTCCGTATTCTGATTTCACAGGCTCCACTTATTTTGGAAGACAAAGGTCACGGGAAAGCTTCCCAATATGAATTTGTCCTAGCCGTATGGTAAATCTCAGTTGTAAGAATTCAAAATCTATACTTTCGGGTTAAAACTTGACAAAAGAAATTTGTAAGAATTATTTGATAGTTGAAGTAATTTATATTTCAATTTCCCTTATACGAAAGCATTTACAATGAGTTTTTTCTTACAAAGATTTTACCAAAGGTATTATGAATAAATCATCTTTGAAGTTAAATAACAAAGGAGCCTGCTTAAAAGAACCTTAAGTGATCGAGGAAAAAAACGATTTTCTTTTTCAATGAGTTTTTGAAAAAAAAAATATTTTACTCCAACTTCCATTAAAGATGCCGCAAATGTTTAAGCTACTAATTTTCTACTCTTTACAAGCTGAACCCCAATACATGAGTAATATGGATTGCACACCATGTACTATCCTCCAACTTTTCTATTATCCGCTTTATTAACAGGACAAGATAGTTCTTATTGTTTTTTTGTTCCATATATTTTTTCTTAGACTATTTTGAATTTATGGTTTCCATTCCACATTTTTTCCAACAATTTTACTCAATTTATTAACAGAACAAAGAGGGTTTTTACGGCGTATTTTTTGTATTTTAATATTTTTGACTTATCAAACTTTGTAAATTTTGTTTTTTGTTTTTTTCTTCCGAGTTTTATAATAAAAAAAAAAAAAAAATAGATAATGTGTAACTCTTATTTTGGTGGGTTGTAAACCCACCAAGCCTATATATTTATATGACAAGTCTTATTGTTCTCTGAACAACAACAATTGATTGCGGCCGCTAAATCAATAACAGTGGATGCATTTTACAAAGTAGTTTCCACCATTCTAGCTGTGTATGAGAACTTACTGACAAAAACGTTCGTTAAATTCATTCATTCATTCATATATATTACTTCTGTTATACACATAAACATATATCTTAAGCCCCTAGCTATGAACAACAACAACAACAACTCAATGAACAATACTAATAAGCCGCCGGCATCGTCTAGCCGCAGCAATCCTCGACGTCGTTGCTCAGACTTGACATTACCTCTACCCCCGCGCCAACCGCAACAACAAATAGCCGTCCCGCTTCCTCTTCCACCCTCAAACCAACATATCAACTTTTCACAGCTTGATCGCCTCAACAGAATTGGCAGCGGGAGTGGTGGGACGGTCTACAAGGTCCTCCATCGTCCCACAAACGCTCTTTTCGCTCTCAAAGTCATCTACGGGACACACGACGAGGAAGTCTTACGTCAAATACGTCGAGAAATAGAAATCCTACGTGGAGTGGACAATCTTAACGTTGTCAAGTGTCATGACATGTATGATCGGGCTGGTGAGATTCAGGTTCTTCTAGAATACATGGATTGCGGGTCACTTGAAGGTACTCATTTGTCTGATGAATCTTCTTTGGCTGATATCGCACGTCAGATTTTGTCAGGGCTTTACTATCTTCACAGGCGTAAGATTGTTCACCGGGATATCACTACACCACAAAAGACTTTTAGAGAGGGACACAATTGGAGACAGCATATGATTGTCACTAAAGGTTAGGAGGGGCCCACAATTTTCAACACTTTTGCAAATGTTTGACCAATTTTTTTTGCAACAACCCATGTTGTCGCCAAATGTTAGATTACAATTTTTATTTTGGTCAAAAATTAAATAGCCTTGAAAAAAAATAAAAAACTCGACCAACGTTAAAACCAATTGAAAATATATATATATATATATATATATTTTTTTTTAATATTTGTTAAAATTACTTTTTAAAAATATATAAATTAGTTTATTCAAAAAATTACTGTTTTATTAAGGTAAATTTTTTTTTTAGTTGAAATGTGTTTAAAATTATTTATAATTGTTGAAATGAGAAACAAATATTATTATTTTTGTAGCCCAATGAGGTAGTCCACGAAGGCTCAATGTTAACCCGTCTAAAAACAGCCAACACTGTAAATGATATTCTTGAATCTTCTTCCTTTTTCGTTTATACCGACCGCCTCTCACACACAGATACATACACCGACTCAAACCTTGTAGACTACACACGTACACATACATGCAGTCTAATTATTTTAGTTTTTTTTTTCTCTGAAGATTTAATTACAGATAATTAAAGACAAAGAGTTTGGGTTCCAATTTGGATGAGTGTTTGATTACTTAATTTTTTATTTTTTCTGTTTTGTTATGATTTTCTGTTAAAGATGCAAGAACAACTAGGGGTGTTATCGGGTCGTGTTGTCGGGTTATCGGGTTGATCGGGTCGGGTTGATTCGGGTTTTTGTGTCCCAAATATTGACCCTAACCCGACCCTATAAGCTATCGAGTTATCATGTTTTGGGTCAAAATGGGTCGGATTGAATCGGGTTGGGTTATCGGGTTGATATCGGCTTGTTGTCCCTAACACAATATAAAACACAGTTGAATAAAATTTGCTTATAGACATTATACATATTTGAAGTACCCTTTGGCAATTATATCAACGATATTGTTAGCATCTGTTTCTAACATCACACTAGTTAAAAAGTCAAATTTTGATCATTTGACTTGTAAATATATATTGATATTGTCACTAAGATTAACCAATTTTTTTTCTTTATGAGGTGTTTCGTATATGCTATTAATTTGTGAAAATAGTTTTTGACTTGAAGTCTTTAAATTTATGTTAATTTGGAAGTTGGAAAGCAACAAGTATGACACCTAAAGTCAATGATCAACTTTATTCTAATTCTGGAAGACTGGAACTGACTGTATCTTTAAGAAAAACATTACTTCATTGTTGTGTATTTGTATGGCAATCGGCAAATCAGTAAGACTAGAAAAAGGGTAAAATGCAAAAATGGTCTTTAAGGTTTCACGAAATCGCAAAAATGGGACCGAGACAAAAAGTAGCGCAAAAAGACCCAAACGTTACGCAAATGTGCAAAATTGCCACCGAGAGGCCTTTTTGGCTAACTTCCGTTAGTTTTCCCATTAGTCAAGGGTATAATCACATGAAATGACTAATATACCCTTTAACTTCAGATACAACCCTAATTGTTGCCGCCAAATCTTTACCAGTGCATTTTCCTATTTACTGCCTTTGAACGATCCGTATAGTTCCGGTTAGATTACATCGATCGTCCGTGCCTTTGAACGATACGGTAAGACACAGTGCATTTTCCTATTTAATTTCCCTCTTGTTTTGTGATTTTTGTTTTTTTATTTATTTATTAAAAGGTGTATTTGTTGTTAATGTTATGGACTTACAATTGTAGGTGGTCATATGGGAAATGTGAAAGTAGTAGAGGTGGATAATAAAACAGAAGAACATAATGGCGGGAGTGATTCAGAGGATTTGGACTATAATCGAAATGATGATGAAGTGTTTGATGACGATGATGAGCTAATTGAAGATGTTCCCGTAAGTAAGTATGATTTGCTATAAGATAAAGAATATGCACATAATTCAGGTATACCTGTTTTTATGAAACATTATGCACTGCTTAGAGAGTATGCCCAAGAGTTGGTTAATCAAAATCCATGCACTACTGTTAGGATTGATGTACAGCTAGAACCAAATCCAGAGAGTTCAACAAGAACTTTTAAAAGGGTGTATGTGTGTTTGGGAGCTCTGAAACAATGTTTCAAAGCTTGTGGCAGATAATTCTTAGGATTAGATGGATTCTCCATGTCAGGTCCTTTTCCAGGTCAATTACTAACAGCAGTTGGGATTGATGCAAACAATGAGATTTATCCAGTAGCATATGTTGTAGTTGATGCAGTAAATAAGGCAACTTGGTGTTGGTTTTTGAAACTACTAGGAGAGGATCTTGGGATAGAAACCAACTGCAAGTTCACTTTCATTTCTGATAGGCAAAAGGTGCACATTTCTATTGTATAATTAATCATGTGTTTTATGCACAATGAGAACATGTAAAGTTTTAACACCATTCATAACCTTACCTGTTCACAGAGATTGATACAAGCTGTTGTTAGTGTGTTTCCAAATGCTGCACACAGGTTTTGTGTTAAGCATGTTCATGAGGAAATGAAGTCACATTTAAAATGAGGTGTTTACAAGGACACGCTTTAGAAGACTGCAAGAGCCACAACTGTTGTTGAATTCAACAAAGAGATGGATCATCTGAAGAATAACAATGCTGCAGCTTATGATTGGTTGCTGAAGATTCCAGCTGAACAATGGAGCCGATCACATTTTTCAGGTAATTCATTAAGTGGCACTGGACAAAAGCATACTGCTAATTGATCATATATTAATACATAATGTGTGATTTGTTTAACAGGCAAAGCCCTATGTGGACTACTCTTAAACAACATATGTGAGGTGTTCAGTAGCCAGCTAAATGATGTCAGAGATAAATCCATCATCATTTGTCTTGAATATATCAGGGAGTACTTGGTGAAGAGGATTGTGGTAGTTTAGTAAATAATAGAAAGGAGTGTTGGACAACTTTATAGTCCTATGCAATCGCTTGGGTTGCCAAGTTACACAAAAAAATGGAAAGGTTAATCTTTTCGGATGCCACGTGTGTTTTGCCTCCAAAATTAAGTTTTATAACTTTGCAAATTTGGTCATTGAAATAAAGTTGGGGTATTTAAAGGCGGGAAGCGAGTGAAATGGCGATTATACCCTTGACTAATGGGAAAACTAATGGAAGTTAGCCAAAAAGGTCTCTCGGTGGCAATTTTGCACATTTGCGTAACGTTGGGGTATTTTTTGCGCTACTTTTTGTCTCGGTCCCATTTTTGCGATTTCGTGGAACCTTAAGGACCATTTTTGCATTTTACCCCTAGAAAAAAGTGCACAACACGTTAACATAACTACATAAGTACAAAACACATTAACATATCAGTAAGATTAGAAAAAAGTTTAGTGGCCTTAGAAAAAAATATCAGTATGAAAAAAAGGTGCGAGGGAGGCTTATACAATTATCGGGTTGCCCGAACCCAATAAGTATGAAAAAGATAACCTTAACCCGACCCTATAAAGCTATCGGGTTGGTATGTTAAACGAGTGAGTAAAGATAATATGTTAAACGAGTCGAGATTCATTCATTATATTTAAATTGTTTTTTCTTTAGGCTAAATTAGTATAAATAAGTTTTAATTTATGTAAAGCTTTTTAAAATTATTTGTATTTAAATTAAATTATCTTTACTTAATTTTAATCAATTTTAAGTAAATTAAATTATTTATTTTTAATCATTTATAAATTAAATAGATTAATTAAAAAAAAAGATGATCCTTTTAGCTTCGCCAAAGGTGGAAATAAAAATTTCATTTCCCTCCCACACTTTCACTTTATCCCGCCACACGAATTTTTTATTTCCCCTCTTATCTCAAACTTGATAGATCTCAGTTATTGTCTAACCTTCTTCTTCCTTTAACACACAAAAATCACCTCTCAAACCACCACACACACGCTCCCGGCACCACCACACACACGCAAACCACNCCTAAAGAGTAAATTGCAAAAATCGTCCTTGTGGTTTGGCCAAATTGCACGTTTCGTCCTCGTGGTTCATTAAGTGCAAAGATCATCCTTATTTTGCACTGTTACGTGCATTTTTGGTCCTCCATCATTGCAAAAATCGTCCTTGTGGTTTGCCAAATTTCACTGTTGAAGGACCAAAAGTGCACGTAACAGTGCAAAATAAGGACGATCTTTACACTTATTGAACCACAAGGACGAAACATGCAATTTGGCCAAACGACAAGGACGACTTTTGCAATCTACTCGAGCCTAAATTACAATTAAACCTCACGTGCTATGCATATGAGAGTTTAACGGCCCAAAGTAACGGAAGTCAACACAAAGAATTTTATGTGTGATTCTTTGCAAAGTTAAAGATGGCGGGTGTTTTTATAAAAGTAGCATTAAGCAGTAGCAGTGAGTTGTGAGCAGTAGCCACAGCTCACCGCTCACAGCTTTATAAAAAAGCATTAGAAACATGAGCATTCATAAAAAATAGCAAAGCTCACCGCTTATTTGCCAAACGAACAATAAAAACAGATGCAATTTTGAACAAACCACACGTACCATCCATATAATTTACTTTATAAGTAATGATGATCTACACTCTTACTAGTTTTACATACTCAATAATCCTCTTAATGATAATGAAACATTGTATTATGAAAAATTAAGATGTGTAGAGAAATAATATGAATGACCACTATCATCATCATGTTGTTTGTTTGCATACCAAACACTCGAAGAATCAAATTGCTTCCATTATGAAGAGACGTAACAATACAACTTACATGAATTTTTTTACTAGGAGATTGTATTGTGACATGTAATTATAAATCTTATAACAGTTTTTAAAGGATGTTCATTGATCATGTAATTGCACACTAGCAACTTAGCAAGTAGTTAGTGACAAAGGAAAACAATTTAATTGTAGTTTTATTGGAGCAAATAGTATGTGGATTGCAAGACCACTCTAGCCAATCTGCTTCGAATTTTATATAGCTGTTTGATTTGCCATTAAACGTGAAGACCTTGGGGTCTTCTCCTATTCTCTCCGTCATTCTGCTTATTTAGATTGAAAGTTATGGCGCTTGGTACCATAAGGTCCAAATGTTGGTTTGCAAAATAAAATCCAATCTCTTTTTTATGGTGATATTTCGTTGCCAAGAATCTGCTATATTGATGGTATGCGTCATTGATGTTGTTGCAATTTAATTTTCAATTTGCATACCCAACTTCAAAATCTATAAGACTATTTAAAAATGCAATCTCGTTTAAGTTTTTCAAGTATTTAATTAACTATGGAAAAGAGTTATGCAAATAGTGGTGACATGTGTTGTCTCGAATAGTGGCATGTTCAAATATTTTATTTAGATGACATGTTTCACTTTGCTTGTTGCACATGTTTTTTTAGAAGTCTTGCTTCCTTTTGTATATTTTAAATCTTATACCGTTGATAGCGTATCTTAATATGAAATCAAATAATTATAAAAATAGTGTAAAGCATTGCGATATTACTAAAATAGTTTAACTCATTGTCACCTCACCTACCCACATCTTGTCTTCTAGATACAACACACCACATCCCCTATATGACTTTTGTGCAATAATACTTTACCTTTTTCATTGCCATTCTCGTCAAATGGTCCTATAACATAGCTAGATTTGTAAAATGTCGCTTGTTTGTTTTCTTGGCTGCATATTTTTTTTATCATGACGCATTCCTCTATCCGCCTTGTATTTTATTAAACTCATACCTGACGAGAAAATGAAAGATGGTCATTAAATAGAATCCAAACATAAACATGTAACTTTTACAACAAAATTTCAAAATTTAAATACTATTAAACATGTAGTACAATATATAGAAGTTTAGATATAATTATACTAATGAGAGAAAAGTTCAAATGCTTACTTTTATTTGTCCCTTGATAATTACCAAAATAGGAGTATGCAAAATAAAGTGACTCTACCAATACTTAGCTATCAAATTTATAGCAAAAGAAGATTTCTTCATTAGAATTGTCTTAAGAATGAAAAGTGACTGAATTTGAGTCCCAAATAAATATATTTTACAACAATTATTTTACTTATAACATTAGATGTTAAGAGTTTGCCTTTTTTGAAATATCATTACAAAACAAGCCTTATTTAAAATCATCTCACTGAAAAAGAGTTGCGTCATCATTTTTCGTAAGTTTATTGCTTTGATGTTACATATCTACCTAAAAAAAAACCAAACGTATTACGTACCATTTTTACAAAGGATCAAAAGTCAATATGAGTTAGAGTATATTTTTTTTCTTGAAACGAGATCCTCTCAAGTTAGAGGATCAACTTGACTCAAGTTGCATGATTGTGAGCCATTTTTCTTAACTGTCACCAATCATAATTACACTATGATGAATCAACAAGAACCATAAAACCAATCGTTAAGAAACACCGTACCAAACAAAAGTCCACAAAACATAACCCACATATAAGAGCCCATGGTAACGCCGAACCGGCGTTAAGCCGTCGTGTTACCGGCGTTACCAAACGTTAACATACCGCCTGTGTGGCATTAAAAGCCGCGTTACGCTCAACGTTAGTGCAGCAACGTAGGTGAAAACGCATGTAATGCCAAAAGAATTTCACAAAAGCCCTTAAATGGCTAGTTGATGGATTTGAATTAAAAAATCAAAAAAATCAAAATACCCCCTGTGATGAACGGGCTAGTCAAGGTTAAAAAAAAAATAAAAATAAAAATAAAAATAAAAATAAATAACCACTTTCACATATTATTTTTACACACTTCCACTATATTCAATATTTTATACACTTATAACTTTTAATTTATGGCTTGTTCTCTCTCCTATTCCTTCGAAGAAATTCAAGCGTGTGTTCAGAATCAATGTTAGAAAGATGATGCGGCTTGTCAGGAAGCTATTGTTGGCGTTATCAAGCTGTTTGAGCTAGCAAAGGCGTCGAAAGAACATTTAAGAAAATAATACGCGAAATGCAGAGGCATTTCGCCGAAAAGATGCTGTTATTGACAAATTTTTGCACTAGTTTGGAAAGATTACGGGATTAAAGAAACGTTGTGGAAGTGTGTTTCACAGATACAAGATTATATCAACCACAAAATCCGTTGGATGCATCATGAAAACATTATTGGTGGTTTGGTATCACAACAGCTACATCAACTTAGGCTAGATGAAGAGGAATCACAACATCTACATCAACTTAGGCTAGATGAAGAGGAATCAGTTGATGAGCATGGATTTACTGAGAAACAACATCATCAATTTAGGCGAGATGAAGAGGCTTTAAGAGAAACATTAGAAAAACAAACAAGGGTCGAAGCAGAACAAGCAAGGCTTCAACAAAAGTGGGAAGAGAAACTTTGGCAAGAATAAGAACATGATGAGTTGTTCAGGTTGGAATTTGGGGTGGTGGAAACAGATTAATATGTGTTGAACAAGTCCTCTATTTAAATGGCTTTAATTTTTTACATTTATGTAATGTTTTATTTTTATTAATCGAAGTTTATGTAATGTTTTATTTCATGAAGTTTTATATTTGGTATTTTTTTCTATTTCGTAATTTTTTTTATTTTTGTAATTTTTTTATTTCGTATTTTAATTTTTAAATTTTTTAATGAAATATTAGTTTGTTTAAATAAATGGAAAAAATGTACATAAATCTCATCACAAGAAGAAACTTGTATATACAAATACCCAATGAAATACTGAGAAATACGAAGTATCAATATCAAAACAAGTGAAACTATAACACACTGTCTCTAGTTTTTGAAGCAAATAGATATTGTCACTTTCGATAATCAAGCTGCCGCCACCACTGCTACTCCATAGATTCAGGGGCGCATGCAGGTGCTGGCCATTTGTGGCACGTGCGACTGCCACAACATGGATTGGGTGGATAAAGTGTAGACTTTTTTTTTTCTAAAAAAATAGGTATTAATTCATGTGACTAAAAGAAAATACGTACAAACAAAAAGAGCAGTGGTTAGATGTGAGGATGAAGATGACAAACTTCAAGTTATATACTTCTTTTACCCTTGTAGTGTTTGTATTATTTTACACTTCCATATTATTTTTTTTGAACTTAGCTATTGTTATTTTCTTAGCAAAAAAAGTCATAGAATTGACATTTTCAACCTTTTTTTGAAAACTTCTTGCCAAATGATCACACATAATATATTTCAAATAATTCAATACTTTTGTATTGTCTAAAATGTTTTAAAGGTATTCCGGTGTGATAAAATCATGAGAAGTTCGAAAATGTCATTTTAGTACTTTCTTTTACTACACATCTTGTAATTTCTAACAAAAATTTTCATTTATGTTATTACATGTTTCATATTTGGTATTTACGATCCATACTTATTAGTTATGGCATAGTGACACCGATATATAAATGAGTAAATGGCGCCATGTCAATGGTTATTTTGTTATTATGGCACATGACCCTCAAAATACATGGGACGGCCCTGAATAAGCCCATATTTTATAAATCTATCCGCGAAGAAAAACCGGCGAAAATTATACCACACACGCTCATAAATCCTGGATCCACCAGTGCATAGATTCAAGTTTAAGAAACTAAATTTGCACAAAACGTGTACAGTGTGAGTTACTCGTATAATATATATGACCAAGATCAAATAAAAAGTAAGGAAATGAGTGATGGTGGTACCATTGTCGCAAAATGACATCGCAAGAACTTCGTCGAAAATGGCAAGTGAGCAGGTATATTTGGAGGTTCAGAGAAATTGAATGGGTGAAATGAAATTGGATCGAATGAATGTGATGAGATATGGATAATATGTTTGAGTGGAAAAAGGTATATGTAATTTTCAAAGGCCAAATTGTAGCTAATTAATTGGTGACGACATGTCAGTTTTTGAGCTCTTACAGCTTCTTACATATAGTATAGGTAGATTATCTTCCATTCGTTTCCACTTTCCACTAAAGTAATATTAGCTTTTAAAAAATTAGAAGTAACAACAATTACTAAAAGCAAACAATGGCTTAGTAGGCCAATTTCATTGAATACATAATTTAAACCGGAAACCATGCGCAATGCAACATGATACATTTTTTTTAGAAAGGCCATGCAATGCAACATTTATTACTAATCGAAGTACAATACAAACTTAGCTAGATCTAAGTGGAACCAATAGGAACCAGCTTGATCTCGATCCCTGACACAGTGAGATCTTCGCAACCTGCCCTTGCCACCAAAGCCACCAACGCATACTCTTCGTCTTCAGTTTTTGTATCGTCCAAAAGATCATTTAAACCGAACCTCGCTGCACTTGGCATCAACATTCCACCTTTTTGGTTGCCACTGTGCGGAACCTGTGCAAAAGAACCAGCAAACTCAGGATCACATGCTGTTGGCAGCGTTCCGTTTGTGTCAACTTTATCATTCACAAACACGTCGAATTTCACAAACTTGTTGCTGTTGAATTTTATCCCTTTTATTAACAAAATCTCATTCGCCTTGGCCTTCTCCTCGGGAGTCCTGTTCTTAGTTGGCCTCTTCACACGAACCTTGAGAATTGGGTCCAGACGCGCTGGTTTCTTAAAAGCTTCCTCCACCGTTTTCGTCTCTCCAATAAGTGCTTTCGATAGTTCTTTGGACTTCTCCTTACGTGGGGGTGGTCGGCTGCCCTTCCAAGGTGTCCTTGACTCTTCAAAATCATATTTGAGCTTATCTATCTTGACAGAGTCTTTGTTGTATACACGTACAAGATTCTCATTCTCGTCATAGAACACATATGATGCATTTAACCAGTCATCCGCGGTCGGTTCTGAATGTCCAGGAATTCCCAAATCCTTCCACAGTTTCCACATACGGTCGACGTTTGCATGGTGAGCGTAAAACAAGGGGTCATATCCCGCAGAGTAGAAGTTGCCCATGTCCTCTCTATTAGTGTTATTTGAGTCACCAACCCATACGTGTACAGCAGTGTGAGTATTGCTTTCCACAGACCCGACTGACGGCTCTTCATCCATCGGCCCAGCCGTGTATACTCCTCCGAAGAAGCTTTTCCAGTCAGTTGCGTTTCTGATCAAATCTTTGTACACCATACTAAGATTGCAGACTTTCTGTGTTTCAGGGTCTAGTTCATTCGCAAAATTATCTGCTAACTTGGCTCCACTAAAGAACAGATCTACTACACTTGGTGGGAGATGACGCGCGTCCCGGAACTGGTCATAGAGAGGATTGTTTCCAAAGAAAGGGTCATCATCTTTTTCTGCTACAAACATTTGAGGAATTGTCATTCCATCTGGATTGTCCCAGTTCCAGTAAGGTAACGCGAAATCGTCATCCCCACTGTACTTTCTGAGAATTCTTTCATAGAAATAAAGGTACCAACGATGGAATGGAAAGAAGAGCCACGAGTTATGAATCTGAATTTCGATATCTGGGAAACCGCTATCGACTTGAGTATAACCACCGTTACAATAAGCACAATGAATTTTAGCTTGGCTCACAAAACTGTGCGGGTGGTCATCTGGGAGTTCCCGAATGGCTTTAATGGCTTTCTTGTAGCTCTTCACTTGCTTATCCGTCCCTTTATGTGCCGGCCATCGCACCCTGGTCTTTTCTTTACTTGGAAACGCAAACGTTTGAATCGGCTTGCCGAGGCTCGGAGGGCAGCATTTCCCCGTCCGTATAGCACCCTCCGCCGTAAAGCCTGTTTTTGCTTCCTGGCATATGGACGTGATATCAGGAGCCGTAATGGGACTAGCAAAGGCTGACGGGAGTGAAGTAAGGCTGGCGGCCGTATACAGGCCGCCAAGCCCCACAAGAAGGTTCCTTCGGTCTACATTATTGGGTAGTATAAGCTTTTGTGTTTCGGGTAGTATGAGTTGGTTCTCATTGTCTTCTGGTGAAGCATTGCATGAGACTTTGAAACCATGGGTTTGGTTGGTTCGAGCCTTGGAGATGAATTGTGAGTTGGTGGATGTGGCAAATTGTTTAGATGGAAGTGAAGTGAATGAGGACGTTAAAGGGACTAGTGTAGAAGACATAGTTGGAGAAAAGGAAGGTGTGTCTTAATGTGTAATTTCTGCTCCTTTTTATAATGGTTCATGTATAAAGAAGACAAATGTAGGTAAGAAATATGAATATTGGCACGTTTATTTTTGGCAATTTTATAAAAGGAGAGAACATTTTTCTGTTGAATTAAAAAAGATATACCTTTTCTAGAAAAAAGGTCATACCTACCCTTCTCACGCTACCCTTCTCACGTATACGTGTTTTCACTGTCTCAGAGCACTCGCATCCATCGCTCAGGTTAAAAATTAACACAGTGTAACGTCAGCGTCACATTAACTTTAACACTTTCACCTTAACTCACAAAAAAACACCCCCATTCATAACTCAGCTTTAACTCAAATATTTTCAAATTCAACCATCAACTAAAACTAATATTTCATTTAATAACTAATAAAACACAACTTATATTAATACTTAAAATTTAAACACACATTAAACTTAAAACACGAACTACAGCAAACATGAAACATAAACTACGATAATTAAACATAAAAATACGAATTAAGAAAATGATTCAGTCTGTGACATAGCCCTCGTCAGTCGAATAGGAGGCACTCGGATCGTCCTCACTCGATGGCACACGGAGCAATCTCATTCGTATTCGCCATTCTGCTCGACAGTTTCTCCGAGCCTGTTTAGCTCATAAGTACGCCTCACAAGCTCTTGCCGCATGTTCTTCCTCTGCTTGAACACGTAACAATTCTTGCTTATCTTGCAGAAACAGTTCGCCATCAGTCAACCCTCCCCAAATGGGTTGGTTTTCCACCGGTGGATTGTTCACCGGTTGATCGGGTTGTTGTTGAACAACCGGTGGATTGGGCACCGGTTCATTATCCGGTGTGAATACCGGAAAGATGTCTTCCGGTGGAATGTTCACCGGTGCATTCGGAATCATGCTGGAGTTTGGGAATTGCTGGAAAAAGTCAAGGTGACTTGGGAATTACTGGGAGAAGTCACGTGAGTTGGGAATTGTTGGGAGAAGTCACGGTGAGTTGGGAATTGTTGGGAGAAGTCTTTGCGAGACATTGTTGTGGAGATAGTTGATAAAGTTTATGTGTGTTTGTGTGAGTTGTGTATGTATAAAGCAACCAGGGGATAAGCCTATATATAGGTGAATTTTTGAAATTCAAAATTTGAATTTGAATTTGAAGTTTATCCGCCCTTTTTATCCACACGTTTTTGTAATTTAAATTTTAAATGTTTATGCACACATGTTTTTGAATTTGAATTTGAAATTTAAATTTATCCCGCTCTTGTTTTGAATTTGAATTTGAAATTTAAATTTGAATTTCTAAATACCCTTGAATTTGAATTTTGAATTTAAAATGTATCCCGCCTTCTGTTTGAATTTTGAATTTAAAATGTATCCCGCTTTCAATAAACCCCTATTAATACCATACGATACCATTCAATTTTTCACACACTTCAATATCTACATCATTTTACAATGAATAATCATTGGTCAATGGAAGAAGAAACTTGCTAGCTAACGTATGGCTTGAAGTTCACGAATCTAGAGACCTTGTGAATGAACGTTCTTTTTGGAATGACGTTACACAAAGGTTCAACTATCAGACTGATGGTGAGCACCGTAACAAAAATAGTATTACGGCTCAATGGAATAGAATCAACCTTGAATGTCGTAGATATAATGCTATTTATAAAGAGTTGCAGCGTACAAGTCAAGACCCTTGTCGTCTCAGCAATGCAAACCAAATTTATCATAAACGCCATGGTGGGAGAGGGTTAAAATATCAACATGTGTGGTTCATTCTGAGAAACACGTGGGCATGGGACAGAGACGATGAGTAATGGTGTTTTATGTTAAGTATTTCCGTATCGTGTCTTTCTGTTTTTCGTATCGTGTTTTATGTTAAGTATTTCCGTATCGTGTCTTTCTGTTTTCCGTATCGTGTTTATTTGTTTCCTGTATCGTTTGTAACTTGGTGTAATGTTGCTTTAACTTTGAAATTGAATAAATGGCTTAACGGCTACTTTTCCAACGGCTATTTGCTTAAAGTCTTTTTCCCCCCTATAAATACCAGTTTAACAAAACTATATTTTCTCACACAAATATCAATACTATTAACACACACATAAAATGGCAAACGAACTAGCTGAGGTGCAAAAATCTATTCTTTCCCGATTACGCAACGGACAAGAAAAGGAACTCAAGTTGGTTAATAGTTTGCTAGGTGAGATAAGTCGTTTTATAATGCAGATGCAGAATCGTGCTCCTGAGGTCGAAAGGTTACGTGAGCTGCCTCAAGACCATCCAGTTATCAGGATTGGTCTAGAAACTCTATTAAGAAATAATGAAACGGATCTGCAACTTCAGGTCGCTTTGAAAATGGTTAGGAAACAAGTGTTGCAAGTGTGGGAGGAGAAGTCAGATCTCATCGACAATTACAAATATATATAAATCGTATCGTTATTTTACGTTTCGTATGTTTTCGATGTCATGTATTGTATTTTTAATTTAATGAAATGAATTTAGTTTATTAACGGCTACTTTAAATCTGGTTATCTCGCTCAACTATGTCGTTTAAGAACTAAGAGGGGGGGGGGGGGTGTTTTGTCATTTTCTTTTAATCCAAATGTTAGAAACTTTAGAGGGGCCAAAAGTGTCAAAAAAAGTTTTTTTTTACACAGCTCACCCTTAACGCCGGGTTAAGGGGGTAACCTAGCTCGTTAACGCGCCTTTAACACGAGTGCACGCAAAGGCTAACGTGCCTTTAACGCACGTTAAACCCTCCTTAACGCACGCATTGCGTTACCGATGGGAGTGCTCTTATGGTAAAGCGTTTTTTTTTTATTATTTATTATTATTTTTTTGAACGGCAACTTTTATAAAAACTAGCAAGGAGCTAGAAAAAACCAATTACACCATAATTAGCATAGGATTTTGTATCCATCCTACCCAACTCATATTTGCTTTACATCTAGCATTACACCACTGAAAAGTTAAAGTTACTAAATCGTCAAACAAAGCCGCTTTCTTAGGAATATTCTTCCCGTAAAGAGACTTGTTTCGGAATCCCCAAATTTGCCACCACATAGCATAAAATATTCCTTCCAAAACTTTCTTGGCTTTGGAATGAATATGAAGTTGCTTAAACCAAGATAACCAATCATCATAGGAAGCTAACTCCGGATAATCAAGACCCCACCAAGTCATCACCTTTCGAATTAACTCAGACGCCATAGAACAAGAAAACATGAGATGATCCGTAGATTCGACTTGCACACAGCATATCGGACATAGAATGGAATTAATTTCTATTCCTCGAATAGACAAATTCAACCTTGTAGGTAAATTATCCATGAGACTCTAAACCCGTGTGCTTGCTTGGTTCGTGTCTTGAAGGAAGGTTGCGTGATGAACAGTGGCAGAGCTTGATGATCGTTTGTGGGAGGGCCATATATGTATTTCTTGTATTTTAAGAGGGCAAAATAGTAATAAATATATTTTTCAACATACGAAAGAAAAAAAAATCACGAAGTGACAAATTTGTAGGTGGGCCACAACCCTCACTTTTCCTCATTAAGCTCCGTCTTTGGTGATGAATGGTGTTTTAGTGAACGTAGATGTTGGTGGGCATGAAGAGGTAGTGAAAGTGGTGGAAAGTAGGAGTGAAGATGGTAATATAGTAAAGAAAGAGGATTGTTTGTGAATGTATTGGTCCGTGATTGAGCTCTAGTTTAGACAATGAGCGCCATTTCTTTCACCCCATATCTACACCACTCACCATTCAGTGCATCATCATTCTTTTCAAGTTTTTATCTCTCAGTGATCATCATTTTCTCATTTTAAAAAATATCCAACTATATACAAACATATTTTATAAAATACCTAACACACTTAAAAAGAGAAAAAAAAAAAAAATGATAAGAGTGGTCAACACTCACTCGATTTTTTTTTTTTTTTTTTTTTTTTTTTCACTCGTGAAGGAGAGAGGTTTTAGGATGTCACTTTTTAATGGATGTCACTGATGAGAGGGAGAGGTAAAGGTGATATCTCTATTATGGGTAGTCTAAAGATTTCATGTGTAAAGAAGACAATCTAAAAGGACACCACTTTAATTGTCACAATAATTGATGAATATTTGAAGATTTCTGTTTGTCGCATTTAATATCTAAAGCATTATTAAATGCTTGTTTTTTTTGTGTGCGTAAATTCAATAAGATGTTTTTTTTAAGAGTGTTGATACTCACACCACAACTTTTTATACTTTCACCACAATTCGTGCATTACAGTATTGTACAGTGTGCTGTACAGCTTGTACAAAGTGGTGTAACTATCAAATAAAATGATGTGAGTATCAACACTTTTTTTTAAAGGCTAGAAATTTATAAACAATAGTTGCTTCAAGGATGAGGCAGCAAAGACAATACAAGAAAGACGAGAAAAAAAGACAACAACAAACGGCAAAGTAAGCTATACAAAGAATAAACAACCATCCATTAAAGACAAAGAGAACATCAATCTAGGTTGTTATTACGGGAATTCGACAAAGTAAATTCCATACGATTTCTCCATTTCCAAACGCCCAAAGAAAACAATGAAAAACTCCATCTATGATTTTGTTTAGCTTAAAACACCCAAGATCAACCACATTATAGACTTATATTCTCAATGCAAAAAGTAGGAAAATAGACGAGTTAGTCGAGATCCCATCAACTCCAAATTTCCCCACGAAAAGGGACTTGGCTTTCCAAGTGGAAAGCTTATCCCGAAGCTGGTTAACAATATCAACCCACCTGTCACATAAATTCTGGAAAAACTGTGTTAAAGTAACTGACGCCGTCACCTTGTAGATGTGACGCCGTTAGTGTGACCTGGCAGGTTGTTTCGTTTTGTTTTCTGTAAAAATCTAACTTTTAAAACCTATAATTTCCTATGAAACATTCATTGTAACTCGATACAAGCATTTGACTCTAACAAACATGCAAACAAGATAGAATATATGCTAATTATTTGTAAATCTTTCATGTTCGAATTTCGTTCTTTTAAACAAAATATGAATTTCCCTACACTTATCTTTTTGTAAAATACTGTTATATGTAATTAAGACGAGGTTAAAAACAAAATAAAGCATTTTCATAATGATGACGAAACATGAAAATCAAACGATTATAATTAAGCATATATGACACAAATAAAATAGAACATAATATAATTAAAAATATAGATTGCCTCCCACAAAGCGCTTGTTTTTGTTCTAGTCACGAGCCTAACTCTACCTTTATTTAACGGATAAAGGGGAGGTTTTCCCAACACTTAGGATTAAGTGCATGTGATAGTAGCAATACACACCATAAGAATGGAATTATGCCACGTGAGGTGAAGGTGGTGTATGAATGTCTAAAGGATCTACAACCTTCATCCTAAAACTACCGGGACTATATGGGTTGATGGGTCGGTCAGGGCCTTTTTCGTCTCCTAGATTTATATCTAAGGATAGTAAATTGGGTAATGACTTTGATTGAGGCCCTGGTTCATCAAAATTAAGAACTTCCCTAGAACTAAAGAAATGTTATGATTAAAAATATTCAAACATATTTCCTCTAGTTGTGTTTGGTCCAAAGGTTCTACTTTCATCGGGGTTCTAGTCTCTTCTACTTCTTCTGGGTAAGTCACGTGCGGTGTGTATTTCTCAAATGATGGTAGGACTTGTGGGGTACTTTGTGAGCTTGGGTTTATCACCTCACCCGCCATCGTATCTAGATCACCTATATGCTTATTATGTATTTTAGTAAAATCTAACCCCAACATATACATAGGTATCTTAGCTCTAACATTTTCATCCCCAAACAAACTTCTTGATTGATCCTTCAAGCTTGTTGTTAATTGATCCGTAATGTCGTTTGGTAGGTTGTCCCATTTATAATCGTATTGGGCTAAATCCTCAATGATTTCCCAAGCTTCTTCAACATTTAATTCCCTAAATTTCTTTGCCGCATGGTCAATGTTCATTTGGGTATAGTAAAATATTTGAATTTGGGACCATAAATCGAGGCTATGATGAGGGACTTTTCGGAGTAAATATTTGAAACGAGTCCATGCATCATAGAGAGATTCATTATGATGTTGTTGGAACATCAAAATGTCATTTTTGATTGGAGTGGGTGGATTTCGTGGTGGGTTGTATAGTGGATTCGCGTTCTCCATAATGACTAACGGAATAGTCAATGAAATTTTTTACGAACAAAGGCACAAAGAAAAGATAAACCAAAGAAAGCTAAAAAGATAAAAAGAAAAATTCTCACTTGATAGGAATCTAGTGAGTAGACCTAAACGAGATAGAAATAGAAACCTAGACTATTTTCATTGCCAAAAATAAAAAGCGGTCAAATTCGTCAAGGAACAGGCACAACTCCCTTAAATAGGTGGATCCCTTATATTAAATGGATCCGTGGAACCGTGACTGCCTAAGGATCACTCCATATGAATATATTCCTTGTGATCGGGTATATTCATTTTGTCCAAAATTATCCGCACCTATCTCTCATTTACTGAATCTCGTAGAATTCTAAATGAATCTATTAGGTATAAATCCGTTTCAAAATCCCAAGTTCCAAAAATGCAACAACGCATGTATATTTTTCTTAAAAATTAAAAAGAATTGTGAACATCGTCAAATTACTGCAAATGGTACCCTTAATTAATTAAAGGTACCGTGGTACCGTCCCTTAGTAAACATGTTTTCTCTGAAACTTTCACAAAGTCACATTATACTCACCCTTTTACTCTCTGCCGTGACGATACCGAAAATGAAAAACCACAAAAATCATCATCTTAATCCTCTTTTGTAGTCAATTTGTTCAAGAATCATTTACACTTTATCATATCAATCACCAATTGTAAGTAACCTCTTTTGATTTCTTTCAATTTTTCTTGAATTTTGTCTAGGGTTTCATAAAATTGAGTTGGGGATTTTAATATTTTGACATGATTATGCAAAATTAAGACTATGATAATGATCTATACATCTAATGTGACTCCCATAGGTGTAGATTTTGTGTTAATGAAAGTGTGTGATGATTTTTGAAATGGCGTACACCACAATTCATGGCTTGATAAAAGGATTTCTTGCATTGTTAATACGTTCTAAAACCGATTTTACATTCATACACAATGAACTCTTAGATGTAAAAGGAGAATATGTAACCAATACATATATTTTTTTGACACATTCGATTGAACAAAATTAAATAAAGGAGTGTTTATTAACTCATTATTTTTGTTTGAGTCGAGATAACCGAACCTCCACATTCATTGCATATAGATACACACTAGACAAGTATTTTTTAATATTTTGCTTTCGTTACATATTAGTACGTAATATGTTCTTCTATAGACCGTATATTTTTTTGTATAGGTATCACTATGCCTTCATATTAGTACGTAATATGTTCTTCTATATACTATATATATTTTTTGTATAGGTATCACTATGCCTCCTGTGCTCTTGACTCAGTGGCGGATCTAGAATTTTAAGTTAGGGTATGCACTATTTTTGTAGACTTACGAAGAAAAAAAATGGTTTTGTGGGTTTGGATTTTTTTCCCGGGTCGGGTATTTCCAGGATTAAATTGGTGGTTTGGATT
Source organism: Artemisia annua (assembly GCA_014162995.1). NCBI lineage: Eukaryota > Viridiplantae > Streptophyta > Magnoliopsida > Asterales > Asteraceae > Artemisia > Artemisia annua. The sequence continues at coordinate 87,075 of LBNU01036886.1, read as the reverse complement.
GGACTATCTTAGTCAAAATTGGTTTGGTTTTGGTGTTGATAATAAGATAAAAAGTGTTATCTGTTTTTTTTACAAATATTTTTTTATGCTTCAATCAGTGCTATCTATTCAAACATGAATAAATTAACGACAAGAAGCATACTTGGTAGTTGGTACTATTCTAAATTAACATCCTAATTTTTCATTCGTAAATGAAAATTTAAATGGGTTGGGCTTGGGAGAGGAATTTGGTGAATTAAAAAAGTAAAAAGGACAATGTCATAACCCATAACTAAAGAGTTCTAAATTATAACTGGGCGTCTGGGCCTAAGAAAAAACAAAAAAAAAAATACCATTTGACATTTTGACCTTCTACTTCGTCTTCAACATACTGCCCCAACCTTTTCAAGTTTACCAGTCATATTCTTTTTTCTTCTTTTTCTTCCTTTTTTTTCTTTTCTTTTAAATCTATGGGTATGCATTGATCAATTTCCAGTATTTTAGAGGGTGTGCACTCTTAAATTTGTAATGTATTTTATACTAACTATCCGAAAAATCAAAAAAACTTTACACTAATAAGATTATACGCAGGGTATGCACGTGCATACCCTGGTCTTATGCTAGATCCGCCCCTGTCTTGACTGACTACAAAAGAACCAAAAATTATATTCCCAAAATTTCCATGGAAGAAACTACTCCTCAACATCTTGTCAATATCTTTCATCGTGTCGAATGTCGGCATATTCATGAGGGTCAAATTGTTGATCCAAATTACATTCACCAAAATCACATTTGTACCTTCTTTCCTACTATCGGTTTTGATTGCTTGTACATAATCAACGAGGAAATTAATCCTTTTTTCACCTTAGAATTCTATAGTCAAGTTCATCTCATAACCAATCTGCATCGTTCTATCTCCATTAGCTTTGGGATAGAAGAACAGTAAATCATCCTCCTACATCATGTCTTTGCCCACGTCCTTGGTATTCCGTGGTATTTGTAGTTTCAACAACAGGTTCCATCACCAATGGGATTAAACTCATACCAAGAGAGAATGTTTGTGGTGTCATAGATTTTCTTGTGCTTCTTGTCACTCTATTTTTTGATTCTATTGCTTCATTCACAACCTTGTCTTAATTTTCATTATCTCCAAAATACGTTTCCCAAAAGTCGTCTTATTCTATATTCAACTCATCATTCTTTGCTTGAGTGTCCATTTTCATGCCAACGACAATTTCTTTTTCCTTTTCAACTGCAATTTCTTTTTCTTTCTGAACTTCTGTTTCTATCTCAGTCACCTTTTCTTTTTCAGTTTCAACTGCAATCTCATTTACTTTATCTTTTTCAATCTTCATTTCATTCTCTTTTTTATTATCATCTTTTTCAACTTCATCTTTCTTTCCACTTTCATGCTTCTCATTCCCACCTTCATTTTCATTGACATCTTCATTTCCACTTTCATTATCCTTTTCATTTTAACTTTCATTTTATCTCCCAACTTTCTTATTTCCTACAGAATCATCTTCATGGATTTATCCTCCTTTGTCATCGTCGTTGCTATCATCATTATGACCATCACTCTCGCTGTCGTCTTCAGTAAAACTCTTATCTATATTGAAATCTATCAAGTTGAACATTTTCTTGTATTCCTCACATAACTTGAACATCATTGTGTCTCCATTAAACTTCATCATAGCTTCTCTTATCGACTAAACCAACTCTCTTTTTTCCTTTGAAATTAATCGAAACTTCTCATCAATTTTTTCATAAAACTCCTGTAAAACAAGCGCGCCGGATTAGTTTTTTTAATGTATATGCAAAATCACATGTGCTATTTTTCTATTTTATAAAAACATTTGAAGTATCACATTTGATTTTCAAAAATATCATATTTGATTACTCAAACATGTTTACATTTATTTAAAATCATGTGTGATATTTGCTGGCATAGCTGAATGTTTAGCCTGCTAAAGGCTTTGCCGCAGGCAATCCTTCGACAAAGGCTACGCATGCGGCTAAACCAAAGGTTGGTTGCACACTTTGCCTTCTGTTAAACCTTTAACACACTTTTTCATCACAACAATATCAACTGAATATATCTCTAAGCCAATTTTGTGTGCTTAGAATCCATTTGTGTCAAGTTTATACTAAAATGTAATCTATAAATAGTGGTAATTAATAAAGTTATACACTCGCGATTTAATTATTCATCACACATTAGCGACGGTCTTTCATGGCCATTTTAACTTTGCCTTTAAACTTCATGGGAAATAATCTTAAGGGGAAAAAAGAGTGAAACAGAGACGGATTAATAAAGAAACAAAATCGTGATGCATAACATTCTTTGGTGTGACAAGTCGTGAAAATGTTCATGGACAAGTTTTTTCATTTAGGTAACTGATGCGTGTCAAAAGCTTTAAATTTATAATACTAGAAATACCGGTTAATCAACTAAGACACAACACGGGCAGTGTACCCTTTTCGAGTGTAATATAGTCTACGGTAAGTGCAGGTCGTCCTAAGAGAATTGTAGTTCTCACAGTAAGTTCACTAAGGGTGCTAAGGTCAATTCAATTTTCACTTATTAAACCAACCAAACGTGTCAAGATTATAACTAAAGTAATGAGATGGAAAAGATTCAAGCAAATGATATGAACGAGTTTGTTTAGGCAATTGATTACTGAGATATAGAGTGTTTAGAACAATGACTATCACTTACCATACCAAGACAACACAAGTCACAAATAACGGTAGTCAAAGAGGCGACAAGTATGTATATCGATTATTTAACAAGAATCCTTTGGGCCTCTAACTTGTCATAAACAATATGATATGTGAAATGATAATAAAGAATTAACTAGTGATGTTTTGACCTATGCATAGATAATCATGCTTAACCACTTCATAAACGAGCAATAGTCACAATTCCAAACGCTCCATAACAAAGATCACATTATGCCAAAACAAACATAAAACAACTACTCCATGTTTAATATTATGACAAACACATTGTAAAGCATAAACTCAGAATATATCATTAACAATATAAATAAGAAAGTACCAAAATTCGCGAAAGCAAGTGTTAACACGATCAAAACAACCAATAACCAAGAATTCGCCTAAAACCGATACAAGAGTAACAACAAATGGTTCCAATAGCAACAAACTACCCAAACCCTTCTAATAATAACACAAGTCTAATCCCGACTTCTGGAATTCAGCAACTCGTAAATGGTAGCGAAACAGGGGCGTTTGGTAATGGGTTTTATATTTCGCACTTAGAAGGATTTGGTATTAATCCTTCAAGTGGGGATGTATATGTGTCCTTGGAAATATGTTTAAGGTCTGGAAAAGGTGTTTGGTTCCTGGAATTCGTGGCTAAAAGGGTGGTAGTGATGGTGAGGCACAAAGGAGTGTTTGGATCAAAGGGTTGTCAATCCTTATCACCAAGATTCTCACTATCAAATGTGTGTAATGAGATGATATGTTATGCTCCGGTGTAGGGACTATTTATAGGCTCAGGATCACCCTTGGGGACCAAGGGAAGGCTTGTGATTGGTTAGGGAGTGAATGAGAGTCATAAATATGCATAATTGCTGGATCAGACTTGAAGTACGCCGCTCTTCTTGGAAAGTACGGCGGTTAAGGGCTGTTTCAGCCTTTGACCCAACCAAAGTTGTAGATAATTCTCTTAGCTTTCCGTGGCCGCAAACGGGATGTAAAACGGAGTTCGTATGCTCCAGATATGGCCAAAACAGTGGACAGGTGACGGGAGATCTTTATCTTAAGTTTGTTTCTTCTTTTAAGCTTTATATGTTCGTGTTTTTCTTCCACGACATCGGCGAACATTGTTCTTAACACCGGCGGGCTTCAATACTTTTCTTGGCGCCAAAGGGTTATTAATTGAGCTGAAGACCGGCGCACTTTATTCTTGAGATCGCCGTACTTTACTATGCTGACTCAGATTTGTACAAGACTTCATACGCCAACCGGCGTACATAGATAAGAAGAGCGGCGCTCTTTTATACTTTGACAGGCAACATATTACTCTAGCATCAAAATAGCTTAGATATGTACACTTTATCTTGATTCTTGAAGTTCTTTGTCGATTGAACCTGAAATGTATTTTCATGCAATTAAGTATCGAAAGTTCATATAAATCGTTAATATATAGGCATAAAAGCATAGATAACGCTCATAAAAATATGTATAATTTGAGTGTCATCAGTAACCATGATTTTCAACTTTTTTTCCCGACTTATTCACGGGATCCGAAGTTTATTTTTTGGGTAAAGGGGACCTTCCACCCTGGCAAAATATATTAACCAATAAAATGTTGAAAGTACAATGGAATGTGGCTGAAGTACCACATTAACCTCAAGCAAACGCTTGACTACCCTAGATCATTTATGACAGGCCAAAAATGAACCACATTTGAGAAGGGATAGTAGACTGCTCCGACGTCTTTTTTGTTGCAGAAGTACTAGAAGATGGCATTGTAGACGACTTAGAAGCCTCTACCGGCACCTGCGATTCCATGTTACTAATAGGCTGATCTTGTGACCCCTGACCATTGCTAACAAAACCAAGAACATCCTCATCCACCAATGACTCCAAGATACCGAAAGAGTTAGAAGACTGTGGGTCCTTACCAGATTTAACATTTGAAATAGAAGCCTGTTGAAGACCCTTAGGATCTGAATCTTTCTTAGTACCAACCTGATTAGAAGTTGTCGTGACTTTAGGTCTCCAAAAATTAGCCTTAGGCTTGGAGAGTTTAACCCCTCCAATTGGCTTAGGTTGAGACGTAGAAACCACACTCTTACCTTTATTCTTACGATTCCTTACCTCTGTGTACCCCTCATCGTTATTAGCCACCTGAGTCGATGCATTCGTCACCCTATTAGAAACCTTATGAACCACCTCTTTCTCTTATTTTGGACACGCACTAAGTGTATGACCAAATATCTTACAAACGTTGCAATGAGGAGGTGTCCATTCATATTCGACACGAATGATTTCCGTCGAATAACCACTATCATCATTCAATGGAATAGCCATACTAACTTCCTTTTTCAATTCAGAATTTGAACACACTTCAACCAACGCACGAGCATAACTAATCCGACCCCACGAGTCAACACACATAGAAGATGTAAATGAATCTAACATAACCGGTTTCCCCACTTGAGTAGCAATCAAGCTTAAACCAACTTCTGAATAAGCAACTATAGGCACATTATGTAATTTAACCCAAACAGGAATCATAGTTACCTCATTCTTAGTTAGGGGAACATTAAGAGACCATTTTTGAAGAATAAGAAGTGAATGACAGATTATCCACGGGCCTTGTTGGAGCACCTGCTCCAATCCATCTTTAGAAGAGAACTTAAATAAGAAAATACCCGCTTCATTCTTCATAATCTTTTGCACTCCAAATTTCTTCCACGTATTCGTAACATAGTTCTGCACAATTGGAAAAGCTATAGCTTTTCCTAAGAAGTACCCAACAAGAGTGTTCTCATACCGACCTAACACGGGTTCCATCGCTTCCTTAGGGAGTTTAGTATCATGGTTAGGAACCCGGTCTTCATTAATCATCTTCCTAAAATTCACCTTACGAGAAGTACTATTGGCACCAAGCAAAGAAGCAAACGATTGCTCCTTTCCACTAACACTACCTTTGCCCTCACTAGTACCATAGGTCGTAGGGGCTGAATTAGATGTTTTAGGACCAGAAGACACATTCTTGTCCACTAACGTAGACAAGTTAATATCACCATCATCCACACTCCAATCAGAAATAATTGGACCAGCCGATTCACGTGGAGGCTGATTACAAGGACCATTACCACTACCATCACCTTTAGCAATGATACCAACCGTAGCATTCACAGCCTTTTCACCTACACCTTCCATGTTCGATATCTTAGCATTAAAATTATTCAAAATCGAATTTATATCTTCCAATCCCTGGTCTACACACGTAGTATTACTATTCGTAGAATTCAAGAAACCTTTTTCCATCTCTCAAAACCCAACAAACCAATCGACGACACCAATAAACAATAAACAGCATGCAGCAAATACCAATAAAAAAGATTAAAACCCTAACGTGAAGCTAAGGTTTCGTAAGCATAGCAAACCAGTAACTAATCCACCATTGATGTGACCAAAAGCAAATAAATATATGAATATAATTAATAATCAATTCGAATAGCGAAATCAGTTTGCAAAGAAAATCACATGCATCCACCAACAATGTTATACGGAATAAACAATTGAGTATGAATGTTTGTGATGGATTAAAGTAATAACAAACAAACGCAAAGCAATTATTTCAAATCGTTAATATTATGGGAATAAAAAATGACTAAAAAATTGCAAGGGTTTGCGTTTTCTTTTTTTTTCGCCAGAGAGATTTCTTTTTAGGGTTTTTCCGGGATCCGAAGTTACTGTCACATAAACTCAAATAAGGTAAAACCATTCTTTTTCAGAAGGTTGGCGTAACCACTTTAGAGTTGTTTGAAAGTAGCAAGAATATAACTTAAGACCTCATACATTTTAATGTGATAGTCACAAACCTTTTTGCTGCTAGACCACTTGGAGTATGTGACAACCAGGTAGTATTATCAGTTAGTAACTTTATTTGACATAGTGACTACTTTAATGACTACTAAGTAGGGCTGAGCAAATCGACCAAATCGACCAAGAAAACCGATCAGACCGATCGAAAACTGATCCAACCGAAGGACAATGGTCCGGCCTCCGTCCCAAATTTTTCTTTATTTCGGTCTCGGTCTGGTCCGGCGTATAAATCGACCATTTTGCCTTCTTAGACCGGACCGACCGAAGGAATGGACCGAACACATTCGGTCCAGTCCTCGATCTAGGTTTTTGTGCTAATTCTATCTCGGTCTTGGTCGGTCCGGTCCGGTCTTAGACCATGCTCACCCCTAAGACTAGATGGAGTGGGCGTTATGTCTCACACCAAAACCAACAAATCACGCGCCACACCAATACCCAAGTGCATGCTCAAGCGCCAAAGGGAGGAAAAAAGCCGGATAGAGGTGAGCCACTCACCTCTCGGCAATCGTGCATTTACTTTGTATTTTAATGTTTTTTTTTGGTTTGTTAGTGTGTGCGGGGTATTTAGTGGTTTATATTTGTATAAAGTGGTTATTTTAATAAATTGTGAGGAGTGGTGTGACCAATAGGGTGAAAGATGAGAGGGAATGAGGGAAAGTTAGAGGAGAAAGAAAGCTAAGATGACACTGATATGAAAGGTAGGGGAGCATGACCACTCCCTCTAGTCTAAGTGCTGACTAGTAGTAAACACCTGACTTTTTTCTAGTAAAATTGGTGACACATTAATAACTAATCAAATCGTTGTGATCTCTTTTAAAGACTTATCTAAGTCTATAGTAAAAAAGAAGAACTTATTTAACTACGTATATACGCTTCCAAAAATTGAAACGAAATTAGCTAGAACATGAATCTTTTATATAATAAAACAAAACCCCTAGTGGGGACTTTTGTATTATAGAAAAAAAATTGTTTCCTTATTAAGTAATTTTTAATTTAAATTAGATTTTTTAATTTAGATAGTGAAAAATAATTGGTGCTATTTATTTCCAAATTTGACTAACAATTCTTTAAAAAACTTTTTTGTAATAATATATAAAAAAAATAATAAAAAAAACACATGGGTTTCATGCTATTTACCCATAATTGAAGCCAAATTTGTAATTTATTAAAAAAAAAACCGGGCTCCAACATCTTACCAATACATCGAAACCACACACCTGTTTCATTCATGAACACAATCATGTTTCAATAAATCTCATTCATTAGATACACACCTGTACTGTAAAACATATGCCATCATATGCAATCCTTGAATCTGTAATTTGTTTAATATTAATAAAACAAAGATATGTGCCCCATTTTCTTTTATTAACCTCAAATCACAATAACTCCATAAGACCACAATCGGTTTCAGTGGAATATAATTGATCTCGAAGAGTAAGTTATTTATACAATCAGATTGGGGTTTAGTTTTTTTCGTCTTTTCAATTATTATTTGTTTTTACTTTTCCTTGTTCTTTAGGAAGGGATTGAATATGTATCTCTGTGGTACTAGGACACACCCAATGTATTGGCAGGAATGTCTTGGCGGGTCAATAGATGGGCTGACAAAATTGTGTAAGTAAAAGTGAATCATGTTGTGTTTATCTACGTGGTTGCTTGATTATGTTTTTATTGAAATAGTTCGATGTTCGTCGAAGCAGGGTTATGCATCACTGCATCAGATGGTGTTGACATGTTTTAGTATTTATGCAGCGCACACTAAATAATAACTATCGGATATGATACAAGTAGAAAAGTTCAATAAAAGTTGTGAAAAACTAGAAGGGGGGTTGAATAGTTTTACGTCTTTTTAATTTATTATGAAAAACTTTGTTTACTTTTTAAAACTTAGATTCAATCTTATGTGAATTCAACACTTGGTCAATATGAGCAAATATATGTAAGTAATAATTAACAATGCTAGTAAAGTAAAGTAATGAAAGATAAGGATGAAAAGATCAAACCAAGACACGAAGGATTTGTAGTGGTTCGGCTACGAAGCACCTCTTCGCCCTAATCCACTCCCCGAGTACCACACTCGAGAGTTTTCTTCACTATGTCAACAAACTCCCTTATGGCGGAGAAAACCTTACACACCACTTATCACACTACAACTTCTTCACAACTTCACACCTTCTTCACGACGTCTTCACAACTTCTTCACGCCTTTTTCATGACTTCTTCACACCTTCGACTCACTCCTAATATCTTCACAACTTCTACACTACTTCTTAACACCACAACTAGTTACTTACACTACGATCTACTTAAGCACACAACAATTTACAAATTATCTATCACTACTACAGGATGATGTTAATAACACTACAATACTTTTTCTATAGATGTTGAAGGAGTATTCTTCTTTTGCACTTGAGTGGTTGAAGCTTTGGATCACTTGAAAACAAAGACTTATGATTATATGATCAAAGGATTTAAGAGAATAAGCAAGAAGATTTAGATCAGAAAGTTTAGAGTGCAAAAGGTGAGAAAAAAAATGCAGGGAATGTCCAGTATTTATAGGCAAAGCTGGGGACTGGAGGAGCGTGGCCGGTCCCCTTAATTAAGGGGCCGGTCCCCTTAATTATTAAGGAGGCCACCTAGTAAATTAAGAGGGCCACCCATACTGCACGTTGCCCAGCTTTGTCTTTTTGTGGGGAAGGTTTTTCTGGAGCATTTTTGCCATTTTTGTTTGAAAATTTGAATTTATATATTTATGGTTAATTAAGCATTTTTATTTAATACCAAAAATGATTTTCTAAAGGATATAAAATGTTTGTGACATTTTATAAAAATCTAGTGATTAAGAAAATGTTTTTTTGATCATATAATGCATTAGACCTTTTTTATTCATACCTTAAGTGATTTGGTTGTAAAAATAAATATTTACGACTAAATACTTGTTTACGTCATAATCTTTGATTTAATTGAGTTTACATTTTGTGATTATCAAAATGTAGAGATATAGAAAAATATTAATAACGTTTTTAAGCATTATTTATATCAACAATCTCTCCCTTTTTGATGATTACAAAACATAAACTCATTAAATCAAAAATTAATTTTTAGACAAGTATTTAGTGAGTTTATATTCACTTCTCCCCCTTTTTGTAAAATCAAAAAGGTTTAGCCGATATATGAATTGTGACGGAATGGAAGCTTCCCTTTGATGTGTGCTCCCCCTCGTTTGAGGGCACCAAGGAGATGAGCTATGGAATGCTTGCAAAAAAAATATTAGAAGCACAAGTATATATATAGAGCAAAAAAAATAAGCAAGCATATAAAAAGAAACATTCATTAATAAGAAAAGTTGTGTAGAGATACACAACTATACAAGGAGTACAAATTAGAACCATAACTACAACATTCATCAACTAGAAAATATTCCAACCAAGCTAGTACATCATCATGCAAAGAGTTCATGAACTTCCATAGAGCTTGCAAACAAAATGGTTAAGAGAACTTTATTTATTAAGCATTGCATATGCTTAATTTGGAGAAAATGAGGGTGGTGGTGGTGAAATAGGTGAAGATGGTGGAGGTGGTGGTGGTGGTTGGGTGAGCATGTGTTCAATACATGAAAACATGTATTGAATTTCATCTCTAAGACCAAAGATGATGGTTCGGTTGTGGATGCAACAAAGGCAAGTATCACCATGAGCTTCAACTAAGCTCCAAGGTACGGGATTAACAAAGAACAGTGGTGTGATTGGTGAGGATGAGAAATAAGCATCAAGTGGTATTATTAGTGATAGTGAGATGGTAAGTTCGGTGGAGGGACGTTCTTGGGTAGGAGGTGGTGGTGATACTCTTGATGGTGGTGACATTTGTGGTGGTGATAAGTGTGAGTTGATGTAGTCATTGATGGATGAGGATGAAGGTATGGAGGAAGAAGATGCTTCATGAGTGGAGGGTGTATTGGATGGTGCATTAGGTGCACTAGGAGATGAGCATTGAGGTGGAGGTGATGAAGTGGTGTTGTATTCATGAGTTAAATCAATGAAGGGTTGTTTTGGAGGTATGATGACAATCTTTTGTTTCTTTGAGGTCTTAGAGATGGAGGTATTTGGTGATGACATGGTGGATTTAGATGGTGTTTGATGGAGGTGAAGAGTGATGAAATGAGGAGTTGTCATTTGGAGGGAATTTATAATATGAAATCATGGTTGGTTTAGGTAAGTTTTTGAAGTTTTGTAATAATATTCCAAGTTTAGCTGGGTTATTAAGAGAAATGATAGCTGAGACTAGAGAAAGGGGTCACAAGATGCAAAAGAAAACAGTGAAAACACTGTCCCAGATGGCCGGTCCCCTTAATTGTAGGCCGGCCCCCTTAAATATTAAGGGGACCACCTAGTATAATTAAGGGGGCGCCCATCTGGTGTTTTCCCAAGCGACCAAAACTCAAAAATTTCCAGAAAAAGGTTGATTTTTAAGTGTGTATTTGCAGCAAGCTCTATTTGGAACATATACACTACGAATGATGAAATACTAGCACAATTCTATAAGAAAAATAATCATGCATGCATGTAAACTAATATATTTCAAACTAAATATATAACAAGCATACCAATAACATGAAATAGTTATCAAGAACCTAGCATACTAATAGTTAAAAACCTAACATAGTTCAAGTAGCAAGCAATAAACAAGATAAATGTCAAGTATTACCGAATACATCGGACAAATAACAAAACACATAATTGTCTAAAAACCAATCCACAATGTCTAAAAGTTCCACATCCACAACTCTACTTCTTCTTCCCAAGTAGCTTCCTGAAAACCTTTCCTACAGACTTGAATCCACCTCGAACTTCTTGATGCATTTGTTGAGTCCTTTGATCAAAGCTGTTTGTCGTTCGAAGAGAAGTTCATCGGTTCGTTGGTGAGGAAGAGGAATTTGATAGTCGGTATAATTGAGGTCGGGAAGATCTTCAACATAAGTAGTGGGAGATGGGGTACTAACACGTGAGGTGCCTTCCTCCTCATCATCATCTCCCCGATGAGATGTCGAGCCACGAGGTGCGAAGAACATACGGCCACGAGATTTGCCCTTGTCACTTCGAGACCGACAAGAACGTATAAGAGTAAGTGGATGCAAGGTGGGATGAACGAACTCATATATTTCACTCTCAAGATCTGGATAATGTTCCATGACATGATGATAAAGTCTAGTGAGGAACATCCTGTAGGGAAGGTTGGCATTTGGAGTGGTTTTGGCGGTCATGATACGATTGACAAAGAGATAAGCCAAATTGTAATTTTCTTCAGCAACAACACAATACAACATGTGAGCGATGCTAGCCATGAGATGATCACGGTGGCCTCCGGTACCAAATGCATTCTCGCGAATGAGTTCTTCCCAACGCTTCATGTCGGGGCTTATCTCCTTGAGAAGGATTTGATTGGCATGAATGTCGACATTTTTCGACTTGATTCTTAAGCAAGTCGTACCACGTTCTAGCTCAAGAAGTTGACGAATGTCGTCAGGAGTAGGAATTTCAGAATAGTACGGACCATCATGAGGTCGATTTCGTTCAAGAGTTGAAAGATCCCATTCATTTGAATACACGGATTGGCCGTTGTATGGGATTCTGAGGATTTGTCCGAACTGAGCAAGAGTAAGAGTGATGAAATCATTCTGGATCATGAAAGAGATAAGGAGGTAGCCATAGGTATCGGTTTGCAACGTTACTTGGCTATAGAAATCTAGGACGAAGCGAGGAATGATTGGTTCGTTGATTTTAAAAAGACAATCGAGACGAAAGTTGGTAAACATTCGTTCGATTTGATCGGATTGATAGTAATATGGATGGACAACTCTACCCTCGTGAATGTTTCTATTTTCAATGGGACGATAGAAACATGCAAGAGCGGGAGAGATGCCGGGAGTAGCGGAGACTTTAGGAATGTATTCCTTTGTTTTTGAAATATCACCAACCGTGGCTTTAGGCATTCTCACCTAAGCAAGATAACAACAAAAATAAAATTAAGACAAAAACAATTAACATGCATATGTTATATATATATATGCAAGACATGTGGAACATAAACATACTTTGACCTAAAAAAAATTTATCCTAGGAAGTAGTTTACAATGTCCCTTTGATTTTCATTTTTAACTCGCTTAAAATGTATCTTATGGTGTCAAGGAGTAGTTGTGGAGTTAGTTCGATATAATACCAAGATTATCCAAACGGCCCCTTAGACATCATAAGCTACTTTGAAATATGGCTAGATATATATTAGATTATATATCTTGCTATTTCTTACGAGTTTGGCTAACAATAAACTTGTTGAGAAAGTGAAAACGTGAATTTTGATTTAAAAATATCATTTTCTATGTTAAACCAAACGCTCGTTTAACTAGATAATTAATGACCAATATATCAATATATATATGAATTATATATCTTGATGACTCCAATTTACTAGTTATGTGTTTATATGTTTAACAAAATGTTGTAAAGTTCATATCAACCTATCTTAAACATTTCTTGAACATGAACCAAACGCCTATGTTATTTTTACAAAATCTTACTAATGAGTTGGAAAATATGTTTTTGATGATTAAAACATTATATCACCACAATGTAGTGAGTTTTAACTAGTTTTTAAGGCATATATCAACAATGTATTTAGAAAAAAAAAATTGAATATGGGTTTATGAAAAATTCAAGCTTTTGATATAGTGATTATGTTATGAGTTGGTTTAAGTGGCAATTCTACACTCTGGGGAGCATTTAGTTATAGAAATCCTAGACTTTATTTCAACAAAATTCGGATTTAGAAAAATTTGAGTAAAATACCTAATTATGATTAGACTCAAAATTGGATGAAATTAGACAAATTGTGTGTTGAAAAACTTACAAAAGATGTTGTTATTCGTGTTATAAACGTTTGCCCCTTGCGAAATAAGCCCGGATTGGTGATTTGGTAATGGATTTTGGTGGTTTTGGGGTGTTGGTTTTCGTTCACAGCAGCAAGAGAGGAAGAGTGTTTGAAGAAATAGAGTGTTTGGCAAAAATTTTAGGAAGGAAAACGTTTTTGGAAGCATCAGATGGCCGGTCCCCTTAAACATTAAGGGGACCGCCCTCGTTTACTAGCCGGTCCCCTTAAACATTAAGGGGGCCGCCTGCCAAAAACTTAAAATTTCGCGGTTTTGTTTCTGACATTAAAATATTTATATGTATATAGTTAGATTTATAATATATCAAAAATACGTTGGAGTATATAGGCACGAGGAGGGAATACTTGACATATTTAATTAACATTTCGTCAATTAAGATATATCTTGACAATTTTGGATAAAATGATCAAGACGTTAAGTCGACAAAGAGTTTGAAGAATGTGAGGGAGTGTGTGTATATATGTATGTATATATATAAATATATTATGTGTTAATGTGGATTATAGGATAGTGTCGAGAGATGATGAGGAAATGACGGAGATGAGTGCTGACGGCGATGGGAGTTTGTTTCATCCATAGTTTTCTTGTGCAAAGGTTCTAATTCTACTTTTATGTTGATCCACTTAACTCACTTCTCTTCATCACCATGAGTTTTCTAATAGTGGACATAAAAGATTTTCGTGTTGAACGTTAGAGTTCAAGAGGGCCAAGAGGGGAAAGAAAGGTTCGAGAACGAACAATTTCTTTTAGTTCTAGAAAGTCAACTAATGACGTATCTAGGTTATTAGGATGTGTGTGTGTGTGTCTATATATATATATATATATATATATATATAAGGGAGTAGCAAAGGGAACAATACCTAATGAGAAGTCTATCAAAGCAACTAAACACATAAGAACTAGTTAAACATTAATCTAAACATACATCATGGCAAAGATCATGAAAGAAAAGCGTACCTTGTGGTCTTCAAAAGAATTCTTCATGATTTTCAAGATGATTTGTAGACTTTATAAAAGTCTAAGATGAGAGAACTTCAAAACTTTCTTGAGTGTTAATCTAGCTATTTGTTCCCCATTGCCTCTTCGGTCCAAAGTTATTTGGTCCAAACATGTTTAACATTTGACTAGGATGCATGTATGGTGGTAATATTCCCCAAGGATTGTAACTTGGTTGATAATTCCACATTTGATGACTAGTGTTATTGTAGTTTTGTCTATTTTGGTTTCTTCTAGGTTGAGGTGTTTTAGATCTAGGATGTTGATTATTTGGTTTTCTTGGTGGTGGAGTTTTAGATCTTAATTTAGGTTTAGAGGATCCTACTTCAGTTTTTAAGGATGGTTTATAAAACGTTTTTACTTCTTCATTACTAGCAAGAGGTATTTTTCAATCATTTATTAGTATATACTTAGGATTTGATTCTAAAGGTTTTAGTTTACTAGGTTCACTTTCAAAATTAACATTTTTTGTTTCACTAGTTGAAGTTTCGGTTTGGTTAATTCCTAAGCCTGTTTTATCTCCGGATGCTCTTTGAACACTTATTATTTTCTTAAGTGAATGACTACTATTTTCAAATTTATCAAGTTTGTAAATTTCTTCCTTAAGTTTTTCGTTTTCATTTTTGAGATTTTGACATGATTTACATTCTTCAAAAATTTCTTTACCTTTTTCTAAATGATGTATTTTAGTTTTTAATTCAAGTATTTCATTTTCTAGTTGGTTATTTATGCATTTTAGTGATTTATTTTGAATCATTACTTTTAACCTAATTTGCATAATCTATTATATTCACTATCTAGGTCTTTTTCATCTAATGATAAATTTTCATCACTAAAGTATTCGGTTTCGGAATGTACCTCACTAGATGTCTTAGCCATGAGACATCTCTCCTCCTTTGTGGTTTCTTTCTCATCTTCATCGCTATCACTCCAAGCTCTTCCAACGAACGCCTTTTGATTTTGATCTCTTGACATCATTAGACACTTTCCGATGAGATGATTTGGATCACCACATTTGAAACACTTCCTTTCACTCTTGGCACTTTTGTCATCTTTATTTCTTTGGGATGCTTTCCTTTCATCATGAGGTTGTCTAATGAATCTTCCTCACCTTTTGAAAAATTTCTTGAAGTCTCTTACGGCCATAGCATATTCTTCGTCATCACTTTCGGAGCTTGAGCTTTCATCATCACTAGATTCCTTCCTAGCTTTCAAAGCAATAGATTTGCTTTGCTCTCTTTTTCCTTTCACTATTTCGGAGTCCTTCTTTATTATCACCTCGTATACTTTCAAGTTGCCAATTAATTCGTCAAGTTGTAGGGTTGACAAATTCTTTAATTCTCTTTTTTTTGGGTAAAAGGGTTAATTCACCCCGGCAAAATACATTACACCAAAAAGCGTTGAAGTACATAGGATGAGGGTGACTTCCCTCATCTCAGTCCCTGAGGACACTTACAGACTCTCATATAAGAATGACACGCCATTCTTATAACTTACATAGAAAATAAACTTACATTGAACAGAAACTAACAACGACTAAAAATTAAAACAAAATAATGCTATTAATCTTCAAATCGTCATAGTTAGTCCAAAACATGGCATAATCATCTTCATTAGGTCCACAACCTAATGCTTCAAAATAATCTAATATGATGCACTGAATGTGAGCAGAGCCCAAGAGCATCGAAGCATCCATGACAATAGCGGTCCAAAGCCCTAACATCCATGAAAGAAAGCAGCTACATCCCAGCAAAAATAGAGCCATCCAGATTAAAATCGAACCACCAATAAACGAGGTACATAGCAAAATGAATCACCTACGTGTCGAGGTCAAGGATTTTTGATAAGATACAGCCGAGGAAACTTAACTTACATAGACCAAATCAGAAACCACCATGGTAGACTTGAATCATAAAATCATCCTCGGTATAGAAGCACAGTTCACAAGGTTCATCAACGGTTGTGAAGGATCTCTAAAACCACGGATAGAGCAGCAAGTAAACTCGCATCTTCCAACATGGCGCACGGTTGAGATGCTAAACTGACACCTCGGCAATAAGAAGACATACTAAATCAACACAAGTCCACAGCTAGCAGGCTCCACTCCAACAATGCAAACTCCCATCAATTAGATCAGCAAAGCAGCATACTCAACTTGAAACCAACAGTAGGGTAAACCTACACCCTTCAATAATATGCAATACATCTCCAGGAAAGATTGGGTGCCAACACGCAGCAACTAGAATGCTAACAAAAGACCAAACCGAGCTTGTGTCTCATCACCAGGTCATCATCACAAAGATAGGGATGTAAATGTTAACCATGTATGCGGTGACAATCCAACGACAAGAAGCATGACCTCCCGTAGTGGTTACATTCCGTAATATTGCCAAGGTACTTCCATCTCTCCCAAAACCCACATACCAATAACACCATCGTTATCAAGAATTCGGCAGCCCAACAACCAAGCCCTAATAAAGCTATTATATCATTAATAACAAGCAGCCGAAGCACATAAATCGATGAATAACCATAAAGAAAATCAAAACCCTTAAAAAGGGATTTCATAAGCATATACGACCAGATCCACCCAATCGAAACCCAAACAATGATAGCAAATCGTTTTAGGGTTAAACCTTCAACGATTCAGGAAAATAATAGTAGATCGTTAGGGTTATAGCATCGATCCATAAATATGTAAATTCAAAACCGACCTTGGAATAAAAGGATAAGGATTGATATTCCTAAGGCGGTTTGGAACATATGAGAGATAAAACCCAAACACGACCAATAAAGATCGATATT
Organism: Artemisia annua; assembly: GCA_014162995.1. Classification (NCBI taxonomy): domain Eukaryota; kingdom Viridiplantae; phylum Streptophyta; class Magnoliopsida; order Asterales; family Asteraceae; genus Artemisia; species Artemisia annua. The sequence continues at coordinate 69,758 of LBNU01036886.1, read as the reverse complement.
TAGGAATTAAGAAATCAAGGCTCACCGAAAAGGGATAATCAAACCCACACCAGCCAATAAATTCGTCCTTTAATATATATAAGTCGATTGAAAACCGACTTAACAAACCAAGGAATTAAGGAACGAACAAAACATCCAGGCAACGATTTAAACCCTAACAAACCCTAGAACGATTCAACAAAAAACGATCAAGATCTTAAAATTCTGATAACGATTGAGAATCCCAATGAATAAACACAATGTTTAATCCCTAGAATCAATCAATCGTTGAAAGAATTAAAGGATTTAGAATAGAAATTGTTGAGGATCGATTAGGGTTTGGTTGGGAAAAAAATCGCCCCTAGTGGGAGAGAAAAAAAGGGTTTTTTTTTAAATTCTTTAATTCTCCAATTAGCCGTAATTTAGCTCGCCATTTTGGATGAAGAGCCCTAAGAAATTTCCTAACAAAATTCTTACTAGAAAAATTCTCATCAAGTGTTTTTAAACTTGTGATGATAGTGTTAAACCTAGCAAAAGTATTATCAATTTATTCCTCTTCCGGAATTGTAAATTGCTCATATTTTTACACAAGTAGATCTATTTTGTTATCTTTGACTTGACTATTACCTTGGTGAGTTATTAGTAAAGAGTTTCAAATTTCTTTTGCGATTTCACACATAAAGATTCTTTCGTATTCTTTACGTGGTAACGCATTATAAATAACTATTTTTGCTTCATTATTTTTAGTAAATTTTCGTTTTAAATCATCATTTTGTTTTTCAAAAGGTAATAGTTCATCTTTCTTTGTTTTGGGATTATTTTGAATAGGTAAAAAATCACCATTAATAATAACATGCCAAAGATCTAGATCCTTTGATTTCACATAAGTTTCGAATCTATTTTTTCAATAAAGAAATCCATCACTTTCAAATAGTGGTGGTCTTTGCATAGATTGCCCTTCTAAATATTTTTCAGATTCCATAGACCGTTTCAAGTTTTAAGATACAATATATTTTAAAAATCTTGTTTGACGTGGCTTCTGATACCAATTGTGGAAAACTAGAAGGAGGGGAGGGGTTGAATAGTTTTACGTCTTTTTAATTTATTATGAAAAACTTTCTTTACTTTTTAAAACTTAGATTCAATCTCGTGAATTCAACACTTGGTCAATATGAGCAAATATATGTAAGTAAGAATTAACAATGCTAGTAAAGTAAAGTAATGAAAGATAAGGATGGAAAAATCAAACCAAGACACGAAGGATTTATAGTGGTTCGGTTACGAAGCACCTCTTCGCCCTACTCCACTCTCCGAGTACCACACTCGAGAGCATTTTTGTGGGGAAGGTTTTTCTGGAACATTTTTGCCATTTTTGGTTGAAAATTTGAATTTATATATTTATGGTTAATTAAGCATTTTTATTTAATACCAAAAATGATTTTCCAAAGGATATAAAATGTTTGTGACTTTTTATAAAAATCTAGTGATTAAGAAAATGTTTCTTTGATCATATAATGCATTAGACACTTTGTTTATTCATACCTTAAGTGATTTGATTGTAAAAATGAATATTTACGACTAAATACTTGTTTACGTCATAATCTTTGATTTAATTGAGTTTACATTTTGTGATTATCAAAACGTAGAGATATCGAAAAATATTAATAACGTTTTTAAGCATTATTTAAATCAACAAAAGTTTCTTTTGATCCAAGTTCTTTATATTCTTGTGTTTTTAGGGGTGTTTGGGTTAGTGCTGTGATGGTTTATTTTTTACATGTAAGTTATAGTTGCGTAACAGTAAGAGAGAAAACAAAGAGGAAACGAAGTTCAGATAGGGATCAGCCTGAAGATATGGAGCCGTATACATTACTTACAACAGGTGTGGGTCAATTACTACTTGGAAAAAGGTATGTGAGACTGTAATGCATCAATTTACATATTCTAGGACTAGAATGTAAGGCTACCCACATTAAGGGGATTCAATCCCCCCATTTTTTTCAGCCACATCAGCTTTCTCTCTCCAGCGACCTGCAGGCGATTCGGTGCCCCAGTAAGGGCGACCAAGTTTAATTTTTATTTATTAAAATAGTACATCGATTGAAAACATAAACTTAAACATAACATAAACATAAACACAAACTTCAATAATATGGGTGATCTCAGGTTTGAGAGTTGTTGGAGTCGTAACCGTCGTCATACGCAGAGTAGCTCACAAACTTCTCTGCCTCTAACTGAGCTTCCAACCTACTCAGCTCACACTCCTTGTCAGAGTTCCAGCCACCATTATCAGCTGCCACATTTTCCTCAAAGCTTAGCTGGAAGTGATCCAGGTGAGGCAGCTGTTGTTGTTGCACAACAACTCTTGGTGCAGATGAACTTGATGCACCTTGCACAACTTGTTGTTGTTGTTCAACCATAGCAGCTTCCACGTTTTCTTCAAAGCTCTAACGAATCTTGTTTGCTTTTTTGAAATGTATCTGACTCACACAGCCACGCAATGTCTCAACAACGGCATGATCTTTACGAAATTCATTGAACAAAAACTGGTCGATCAAAAATTTTCTGTCGTTAGAGATGTGATCGTACTCTGTGTAGAGTGTTCTCATTCGTTGTTTGAGTGCCTTTGCGAGCTCAAACCTGTTAATAACTTCGATAATAGTTTCTTGATGAGCCGTGTCGTCTTTGTCGGCTTGGTTTTTGACCCACTTTTGAAATTGTTCGACGGTATGAGGGAGTTTATTACAAGCCATTTTGAATTGAAAAAAGTGTGAGATTTTGTGAATTGAAGTGTGTAATATGCTGTGTTAATATGTGGTATTTATAGTGTGTTAAATTTTTATTTTATATATTTTTTTACTTTTGAACAAAACGGCTAGTATGTTTAATTTTTTATTTATTATTATTATTTTTTTTTTACTTTAAACCGTTAAACATGAAGTTACAACGGTAACGTGAATCAAAAAGCAAACAAAATGGGAAATGCCATTCGATCGGCTACACGACCCAAATGGGGTTTTTTCGTCCCACGACCGAATACACACAATAAGGTCGATCGAATGAAATCGATCAAGTAAGTCGATCGTATACTCCTTCTGTCACCACCCTAAATTGTATTAAAAAAATGCAACGTCCTGATACAATATAAATTCTTATTGTATTACAATTAAACAAACTTCAATCCTTATATATACTCAAATCATAAGCCCGTTTATTTATTCCATTCAATTAATCAGCACGAACTATCTGCAATTGATCATTCTATAACTGCCATCCAATTTCCAGGTTTTGTTTTTCGTCTTTGTACAAACATATTTATTCGACAACTTAGTCATTAGAATAACATACAATCTACAATTTTCTTTGAAGGTATAAATCTATACTTTTTTTTTGTGTGTGTAGGTATGTCAATGAAAATCACCTCCTCTTAAAGAAATCTCCCCCGACAAAGGTAAATTCAATATTAAAGTTAAGATAACATCTCTTTGGAATCAATATTATGCCAACAACAATCCATCAAAGCTAGCTGGCATTGATATAATCACTTGTGCTTGAACTTTAAGAAAATAATGCAGTCCTATCATAACTTCATAAGGGAACAAGGGAGGAAGAGGGCATAAATAAATTATTGCTAACATGTTCTGTCTGATATACATGCATAACCTCATACACATCAGTGGCTGTAAAAATGGTTCAGAACATACACAAATCACACGGATCTACACCCAACCAACCACCCCTTCGGTGTAATTTTATTAACAATACAATAAGATAAGTCCCAAACGGTGCTTACCAAACAAATACAAAGACAATGGTTAATCCCTTTCAGAAAGGCACCAACCCAAAACCTCACAATACAAAAACACTCAACACTCAGAATCACCCAAATAAAGAGATTGGATGATCTTAATAAGACTATCCTAACACCAGATATCAAGAACGATATCTAAACAATAAGAGAACAATAAGAGAGAAAGTTATAACTGTGTGAAAGAGATAAGATCAACAACTACCAAACCCTAGATCTGGATGATGAGATATATAGCCACAAGTTTACACTTTAGCCCTTCAAGTTACAGCTTCCAGCTAAACATAGCTAAGAGTTGTCACAACTTTAGTTTTGTCCAGCTTTAGTCCTTGTACTTGAGTTTGACCTTCAGTTTGACCACACTAGCTAACACCCTCTCTCAAACTGAACTGGGCAACTCCATAAAACCTGTACATCACTTAACAAACATATCATACAAGCTCAGTTGTCCACACAGCTTTCTATGCTGAGCAGTCCCTAGAGCTTTAGTTAGAATATCAGCTGTTTGATCAGCAGAAGCAACTTTTTCAGTCTTAATAACTCCTGCAGAAACTTTTTCTCTCACAACATGAACATCAATTTCAAAATGTTTAGTCCTTTCATGAAATACAGGATTAGCAGCAATTTGAATTGCAGAAATGCTATCACTGTAAAGACTTATAGGATATAAACTTTTAACTTGCAGACTATGCAACACATTAGAAATCCAGATCACTTCACAAGTAGCACTAGCCATGCATCTATACTCAGCCTCAGCTGAAGATCTAGACACAGTTGCCTGTTTCTTACTTTTCCATGAAACTAAACTTTTACCAAAGAAAACACAAAACCCTGAAACAGATCTTCTAGTTTTAAGACACTTTGCCCAATCTGAATCAGTATAACATTTAAGCTTAAAATCATTTTCTTTGTAAATTTGTAAACCAGTTCCAGGAGAGTTTTTGAGATATCTTAACACTCTCAAAGCCAATTTTAAATGAGACTGTAATGGTGAATGCATGTGTTGACTCAGACAATGCACAGCATATGAAATATCTGGCCTTGTATGTGTCAGATATATAAGTTTTCCCAAAAGTTTTTGATACTCACCAATATTTTTAAGACACTTATCAAATTCAGATTCCTCAATAGCCAAAACACAATTTTCAGGCAAAGGAGTAGTGACTGGTTTTGCTGCAAGTAAACCAAATTCTTGCAACAATTCCATACAGTACTTCCTTTGTGTCATACAAACACCATTCTCATTTTCCAAGATTTCTATACCCAAAAAATACTTGAGCATACCAAGATCTTTCATCATGAATTTACTACTCAGATATGATTTAAACTCATCAATAACCTTTTTATCATTTCCAGTAACAACAATATCATCCACATAGACCAATAAGGCAACAAAAACATCATCAGTTTGTTTGATGTATAATGAATAGTCATGTTTGCTCTGTTCAAAACCATGCTCAACTAAGGCAGCAGTGAGCTTAGCATTCCACTGCCTTGGAGCTTGTTTCAGGCCATACAATGACTTATTCAATTTGCAAACCTTAGTTGGACTATCACTTTCAAAACCAAGAGGCAAAGTCATATAAACTTCCTCATCCAAATCACCATATAGAAAGGCATTGTTAACATCAAGTTGATATAAAGGCCAACAATTAGACACAGCAATGCAAATAAGACATCTAACTGTGACCATTTTGACAACAGGACTGAAAGTTTCATCAAAATCAATACCCTCTCTTTGTCCATATCCCTTAGCAACCAACCTAGCCTTGTACTTATCAACTTCACCAGTGGATTTGTATTTAATTTTATAAATCCATTTACTACCAATAGGAATTCTACCAACAGGTAATTCAACAACATCCCAAGTATGATTTCTATTTAAAGCTTCAACTTCATTATCCATAGCTTGTTTCCAATGATTATTTCTATAAGCCTCTTGAAAAGTAGCAGGTTCAGTAGACTTATTCAAAGTAGTGGAAAAACAATAATTCACAGAATTCAACCTAGAATAATTCACATATTTTTCAACACCATATTTAACTTTACTTTCAACAAGATAATCATTAAATCTAACAGGCAGTTTAGAAGGTCTACTAGACCTTCTATTACTAGGTTGCACATTATCTGTCTCATCTGATGAATCTGAGTTTAATGAAAAAGGTATGGGACTTCTTAAAACATTTCCCTCAGAGGAGTCACCATGATGGGTTGCAGACTCATCCTCTATATTAAAAGTATCTGTCTTATCATTTGTATTAGAGGATGACTGGCTACCTTCCACATCAGGTATATTACCAATGTCATCACTGGGAATTTGAGGTATTTTGGTGTCAAAAAATGTCAACAGATCAGTATCATTTGTGATCAAGTCATCAACTGTATCATTGACAGATTTAGATTTCATTTTGAAAGGAAAGATTGTTTCATAAAATTTCACATCTCTAGAAAAAATAATACTTCTGTTATCAAGATTAAAAAGTTTATAAGCTTTTTTAACAGAAGAATAACCAATAAGAACACATTTATTAGACCTAGATGTGAATTTATCAGGATTATTCAAAACAGTTTGAAAACAAAGACACCCAAAACACCTTAAATGAGACAAATTAGGTTTTTTCTTATGAACAACTTCATAAGGACTTTTTCCATTTAAGACAGATGAAGGCAACCTGTTAATCAAATAAACAGCAGTAAGAATACAATCAGACCAGAAGCACAATGGAATTCCCCCCTGAAACATAAGGCTCCTAGCTACATTAAGTAGGTGCCTATGTTTCCTTTCAGCAATGCCATTTTGCTGAGGGGTATAGGTACAAGAAGTTTGTTGAATGATTCCCAAGGTTTTAACAAATTCAAACATTCTCTTATTAATAAACTCAGATCCATTATCAGATCTAATGATCTTAATAGAAACATTAAATTGATTATGAATCAGTTTTGTGAAAGAAACAAAAACATCAAAGACTTCATCTTTGGATTTAAGTAAATAAACCCAAACAGCTCTTGAGTAATCATCAACAATGGTTAAGAAATACTTGAACCCTTCTCTACTGGAAACCTTATAAGGACCCCACAAATCTAAGTGAACAAGTTCACCCACAGTCTCAGATTTGTGGTCACTCAAAGGAAAAGGATCCCTTGTTTGCTTAGCCCTATGACAGGTTTCACAAGCAGTAACATGAACAGACTTAGTTAACTTTAAATCATTTTGCAGAACAGATAAAACTTGATCTGCAGGGTGACCAAGTCTGTTATGCCACAAGTCTTTTGAAACATTAAAGCACATAATCATATTAGACATACTCACAGAATTGCCACTATGCATATCAAACAAATATAAACCACCAGACTCACTACCAGTCCCCAGAACAGTCTGCCTTTTCAAGTCCTGTATATAACACTTATCCTCATCAAAACCAACAAACATCTTACTGTCCTTAATCAATTTATTCACAGACAAAAGACTAACACAATAATTGGGAACAACTAACACATCATACAACACAACATTACATGTTAACCTAAGATTTCCAACATGACTAATACTAGCAAGAGTGCCATTAGGATGTCCTACAGTAATATTAAGACTAGAAACATCAACCACATTAAACATACCATCAGTAGACACAGTCAAATGTTGATTAGCACCAGAATCAATAATCCAACCAAAATTAACAGACTTAACCATAATACCAGACTTAGACACAAAGAACTTAGAAAAATTCAGATTAAACCAAACATTTCCATTGAAGAATGAAGCATTACCTGCCATATTAGCCTGTATGCTTCCAGAAGAAGTATCATTGATCAAAGACAAAAGTTTCCTCATCTGTTCAGAGGTAAAACCAGTAGAAGTATTCACAGAAGATTGCTTATCAACAGGTTTAACATCAGCATTATTAGTATTGTAAGTTTGTTTAGAACCAAAATTATTAGTTTTCTTGAAATTAGGTGGAAAACCAACAAGTTCAAAACATCTATCAATAGTATGCCCAATTTTACCACAATGCTTACAATTCAGATTAGGATTAGGTCCTCTATTAGCAATGTATGTGTTATTACCCCTGGTATTATTATTACTATTAAAACTTCTTTTAGAATTGTTAAAAAATTTAGCATTGAAAGAAGAAGCATTCATTTTTGATTCAGTAACACCAGAGTTCTCAGGAACACCTCTGTGAGATTCCTCTCTGGAAACAACAGTATAAGCATCTTTCACATCAGGGAGTGGATCCCTAGTGAGAAGTGCACTTCTGATGGGCTGATAACAATCATCAAGACCCATCAAAAACTGCATAAGCTTCATAAGTTGTTGATGAATCAACAATTCTTTACTAGCATCACAAGTACATTTAACATCACACACACATTTAGGCAACTTAGTGAGAGCATCAAATTCTCTCCAAAGAGAATTCAACCTATGATAATAATCAGCCACAGAACTACCTCCTTGTTTAACACCATTAATTTTTTGCAATAGATTAAACACAACAGAACCATCAACTTTATCATAAGTTTCCTCTAATTCTTTCCACACAGAAGCAGCATTATCAGAATACACAAGACCAAGATACACATCTTGAGAGACAGCATTCATAATCCAAGTAAGAACAATAGCATTACACCTATCCCATTGAGCAGACAACACATCACTAGAAACATAGGAATCTTTAACACAAGTACCATCAATAAAACCAACTTTATTCCTAGCTTGTAAAGCTAATTTCATAGCAATTGACCAAATTCTATAATTCTCAGTTCCTAGCAATTTAAAAGGAATCAAGGCAGTATTACTATTATCATTAGTTTGAACATGTAATGGATTACCAGCATCAAGATTGTTAATCAAAACAGCAGAACCACTAGGCTCACCAGGAGCCATAATAACAGATAAGCAAGAAACAAGAAACAAACAAGAGACAAACAAGACAAGAACAAACAAACAAGAAAACAACTAGCAAAAAAAACACTATAAACTAAACTCACACCCAAGGAAAACGAGTAATCAGCCAAGAAGACTGGGATTGGCCAGAGCAGGTTTCCGTACCATTCAAGATGGTAGGTCAAGGAGTTAACCAATCCGTTTGCACCCTCTTAACTAAACTATTGTTCCCTTAAGAGAAGAATAAAGGACTTACAGTGATTAAAAAAACAAGATACTGCGGAAAATACCACAATCAACACTAGATTCACTTAGTCTAGTGTAATTGTGATCAAGAACGGTCCCAGATATCACCAATCACAAAACCCCCAATTTCTCAAATTAGGGTTTCAAAACCCTAACCAAGAAAATCGAAGAGACCACCCATAATAACCAGAAACAACAACAAGAACACCACGGCCGTACAGAAAACGACCTTAATCACCACCAGAACCAATTGATTCAAGAAACCCCCAAAATTGATTCAAACCCTAGAAACCCTAGAAAATCTGAACCACTAATTTCTTGAACCTGACTCTGATACCATGTAAAAATTGGTTCAGAACATACACAAAACACACGGATCTACACCCAACCAACCACCCCTTCGGTGTAATTTTATAACAATACAATAAGATAAGTCCCAAACGGTGCTTACCAAACAAATACAAAGACAATGGTTAATCCCTTTCAGAAAGGCACCAACCCAAAACCTCACAATACAAAAACACTCAACACTCAGAATCACCCAAATAAAGAGATTGGATGATCTTAATAAGACTATCCTAACACCAGATATCAAGAACGATATCTAAACAATAAGAGAACAATAAGAGAGAAAGTTATAACTGTGTGAAAGAGATAAGATCAACAACTAACTAAACCCTAGATCTGGATGATGAGATATATAGCCACAAGTTTACACTTTAGCCCTTCAAGTTACAGCTTCCAGCTAAACATAGCTAAGAGTTGTCACAACTTTAGTTTTGTCCAGCTTTAGTCCTTGTACTTGAGTTTGACCTTCAGTTTGACCACACTAGCTAACAGTGGCAACAAAAGTCCTTGGTAAATCCTCTAAGAAAAAAATATGCACCTAATTTTGTTCTATAATGTGAATCGGAATTTTATTTTACAGATAGTGAAACTGATAATTAGTTTACCAGTAACATTTTCAAAACCCAATTAGGCAATGACAGACATCCCTTATAATTATTACTAATGACTAATGTCTTTCATTTTATATATATGAACCAACGTTCCGAAGTTATTTTATTTTGATAGTGCTAAAAATATGATCAACAACATTCAAGGTAAAAATATTAAAACAGTAGCTTCATGAATCATAACCACACTCACTTATATTCTAATACAGTTTTATTTGCATTATTTGATGCTATTTCAGGAAAAAGAATTGGTGGAGTGCATGATACAAACTGTGTTAAAACCACTTCTCTTTAGCATCAATTGTGTATAACAAAATTGCTGATGTATGGCCTTACAAGACAATATTTGGCTATCATAATGGTAAAAAATTAAAATTTTCATTTTCTTTCTGTCGTTATCTTTAACTATCTATATGTCTCTCTGTATGCTTAAAACTATGCTTACGCTTAAAACTCTGCTTATTGCTTGAGGGTCTCAGAGTGTTTAAATAATAAAGGAATCGTGAAGAACAAGAAAAGGTTAGTTTGCGTTAGCAATAACAATGTCTCACTGTGTTGAACGTAGCTCGAATTTGTATATTTATGCGTACAAAATCTTATTATTCACATAAAAAGCTAAAAAAAACACGCATGTACTTTGGAGCTCATTTTTCATTCTTTTGTATCTGATTGTAAAATAACCAAAAAGAAAAATAAAAAATAAAACCTGTTTTATAGTCAAGTTAGTAGAAGAAAAATAAAAAATAAAACCTGTAATCCTGGACCCTAATTAACAATTCCTCTTTTGCTCGATCAAAAACAACATTCCACAATCATATTATGTGTTGTTGAAGATGATTTCATGTTTAAGGTTTTGAAGGTGTTTATCATATTTGTGTCTATTCTGTAAGTAAAAAGCACTCATAAGCATTTTTTTTTTTCCTCCAACTGTTTTATAGTCAAGTTAGTAGTAATTTTCATTGCTTGCTTTTAGTTATCATGGAGTTGATTATGATATGTCAGATACTAAGGCCTGCCTGCCACTTTAGGTTACGTTTTATTGGATAAAAACAAGAGCCAACAACTTTGATATCTATATTTTGTTGATGTCGTCGGTAAAAGATTGATTTTGATAAATATCATGATCTATATGATGATATAGATCTGATTTATGTGAAACTCACTAGAGAGCATGTCTATCTATAGGTCATAAAAATTTGCAACTAGATAAACAATTGTGAAGTTTCAAGATTTATGGTTGATTAATTTGGTTAATCTCATATAATGTTAAATACGGAGTATGTTTTTTTTTATTACAACCTGGTTTTTTGGTTATCTTATTTAAGAAAAAAGCTTCGGATTATTAATATATTAGTTTATGATACCAATAAGCTCTTTTACGTGAGCTTCTCCACGTTAGCTCAGATTCGAAAATAGCCGAAAGAGCAATGTCAGCTTATTGTGTTTTCAGTATGCATTGGTTAACCAATGCTATTAGAACTACGCATTACTTCTACAAACAGAGTGTCACACGGTGGTGTTCGAGAGTTCATTGCAGAAGAAGGCTTGATATGCTTTGCTTATTGGGTACCCATTTCACAGATTTGTTGTACTTTATGCTTTTTAGCGTTTTATTCATGATACTTGACATGTACTCCTTGATCTTCAAGTTAAATCATTTTTCTAATCCAGGTGATGAAAAATCTGAAGTAGATATAAATATGGAGGCGGCGTGCGAGTAAAGAGTGTGACCCTTCCAATGGTTAAAAGATTTTATGTATTATCAAGACACCATGTATGCACAGCTCTTGAGTGTGGTAAGTTTATGTTAAATAAACGTGTTATTGAGTGTAATAGATGCTACACGGGCTGGTTGTATAATAGAAAAACATGCATTTGGGTTGGGTTGATCCAATGCTCACTAGAATGGTAAGGGTGGGGTTGAGAACTTGGTACTTATGCCTATGTCTGAAGCTTATATTAGAATTAATGCCAAGTTGTTGCTTAAACTATGGACATGAGAGGATAGATGGATACGGGTACGCTTATTTTGTGAGGTTTTTGAGTATATAACTATCTACTCAAAAAGCATCAGTAACTCCCACTTTTCATAACAAATGAAAATATTTTGTGTCGTGCGAATTAAACTGCTAAATAAATACTACCTCCGTCCCAAAATTATTGTCCACAGACAAAAAATACACAGTTTTAGAAAAGCATCATCTTTACAGCTTTCTTTCTCTTACTTTTTGCACAAAGACAGTTTTACCCTTAACCAATTAATTTCCAACTTCTTTAAAGTTTGTAATAATAACCACAAATAGAGATAATATGGTAAACTTGATTTATAGCCCCTATCTATTTATGGAAGTGGACAATTAATTTGGGACAACCGAAAAAGGAAATATGGACAATAAATATGGGACGGAGGTAGTATGAAGTTGAGCATCGGTAACTCCCACTTTTCTTAGGTTATTAATTTTTACAAGATCTTCATCAATGTGATTTGCTAAAGTAGGAGACGGGAATAAAGCTTCACCCGAAAAATCAGTAAGAAAATTCAATAATGTATAATGAACGACATGTCCTTTCACCGAACATAGGACTGCTTAATGTTCTAATGATGCATGCAACTTTTCAACCCCACAAAAGACATTTTGACCCAACCAAAAGCAAGTCTATTTTTTTTATTTTTTTTCTTCCCGTAATGACCTTTTTAAACCTACAATACACGTCATATTCTGCGCTTACACATACACTTATTGGAGATATTATGTATGAGTTTGATTGATTACATTTACCAGACGTGGTGTATCAAAATTGATTTAATAGTGAATTAGTGATGTATCAAAACTGTGACTTGTGGTGAATCAAAATATGTAATGAATCAAATTAGAAATGGTGGATTCTATGGGATAGTGATGTATCAAAACTGTGACTTGTGGTGAATCAAAATATGTAATGAATCAAATTAGAAATGGTGGATTCTATGGGATATGATATTTGGTTCGTTAAAAATAAAAAATATGGCTTTGATAGGAAAATGGTGGTGGAGGTTTAGAGTCGAAAAGGAGGCATTATGGTGTAGGGTATTAGTAGGCATTTATGGGGGTGAAGGATGGATGGGGGGCGATATGTTGGGGGGGTTGTGGAATGACATTATTCGGGTAGGAAAAGAATTAGACGGTTTAGATGGGGGATTTATAACTCACTTTAGTAAGATGATAGGTAATGGGTTTGGTACATCATTCTGGTTAGATAAATGGGTAGGAAATGGGAGATTATGTGACAATTTTCCAAGGCTATTTCAGTTAGAAGAGGATAAGGAAGTTATGGTTGGTAATAGGGGTATATGGGTCGACGGGGTGTGGGAATGGAAGTGGGGATGGATGCGAAATCCTAGAGGTAGGGCAGTAGATGATTTAGTTGAGTTGGAATCGCTAATTTCAAATGTTTCGTTAAGACAAAACTATAGCGATGGATGGAAATGGGATTTAGATACAAAGGGGAATTTTCTGTTAAATCGCTAACAAAGATGGTTGAAGATTTGAGGTCTAATGGGTCTGAATATTCGGATCAAACAACCTGGAATAGTCTAATACCTCGAAAGGTTAATGTATTTTTGTGGAGATCATTGAAAGGAAGAATTCCGGTCCGGATGGAGCTTGATAAAAAAGGTATCGATATGAATTCAATCTTGTGTCCGTGGTGTGACAACAGCATAGAATCGGTGGATCACACTTTACTGCTATGTGCGAAGCAGTTGTGGCACGCGGTAATAGGAGTGACTGCATATTTTATATGGAAGAATAGAAACGAGCGGGTTTTCAAAGGGAAAGGAAAAAGCATAACAAGTATATTTAAGGAAATTCAGCTGAGATCTTTCGAGTGGAGCTGTAGAAGATCCAAGAAATATGTGTTTCGATGGGAACAGTGGCTTGAGAGACCTTCCATGTGTGGCATGTCTACCGGACAGAATGCATAGATGAGAGTAGTCTGCTTGTAGTGAGAGTATTTTCATCTTGCTTATTGGTCACTTGTGTTTTTTTTGGTTAGTTTATCTCACATATCTCATGTGATTGTGAGTGGTTTGTATTGATTTTTGAGGGGCTAGGCCACTTAATTTTTGGTCTGCTGTTTGTCTCATGGACAGTTGGATTATGTTGTAGTATCTTGGTTTATTTTAATAATACTTCTGCCTTTCAAAAAAATAAATAATAAATATGATGCATCAATGATATTAATTGTGCAACAGTTGATATTAATTGTAAATGGATGAAAATTTCGTGTGTATTCTCCAAATATTGACAGTAAAACTTTTTTTTCTTCATTGTAAAAGTTCATAATGCTACAGTACATATCTCAATTTATGATGAAATTTAAATTATAACCGGTGGTAAGTGGTATATATCAACATAACAAATGAGTAAACTTGGTTTATAAAGTTTTGAGTTTAAAAATATATATATGACCCTTCATTAAGTCAGTCAAAAAATAATAATAATAATAATAAGAATAAAAAAATAAATAAATTATTTGTTTCTTAATAAATAAAAATACATATGTTAAAAAAATTAGAAAAAAACCATGCGCATGCGCGAACATTATAACTAGTATAGACTAAGAAATCTGCTCTAGTTTTTGAAATGCTTATTTCTTTTTCTTTTTTGAAGGCAATATTATTGTGTTAATAAAGCTAAGCTAAAAAAGCTAGAACTGAGTTAGGGGTGATAAAAATTTACTGAGAAGAGTGTTACAACATTCACATGATTATATCGATCATACTCCAATTAATAGGGCTGTAAAAATCAAATGAACTTTTATCTTACACAAACTAAAGTAGAAAAGATAATGTGAAATCTTACATATCAAGATTGGTGAAACCGGAATCGACACTAGTTGTAGATTTTTAGTGATCCATGTGCAGTGTTCTAAAAGGCGCGCCTTGGCGCCGCAAAGGCCTCGCAAAGGCGCGAGGCGTCACCTCCACGCCACGCGTCATCTTAAGGCTTGGCATGAGATGAGGTGCGATAAGGCGCGATAAAGTGTACTGGTATTTGAGACGTTTAGGGGATTTACTAGTAATTGGAATTTGGGCATCGTATTTGAGCTTTACTGGTATTTGGCGTTTAGGGGTTTACTAGTATTTGAAGAAAATTACAAATATAAAGAGAGTTTCTTGACTTTACTGCTTATGTATAACACTTTTTGTAAACTCGATGTATATGAAATATGATATACTAATGAAATATAGAGTTGCGATCGCTTGAAAAGTGAAAAAGATTAAAAAGTCTAGAAAGCCACTAAGCTAGTGCCATGTGTCCCCCACCCACTCCCTCCCTTTTTTCTTTAATATTTTCGGTTAGAGGGCATTTTGGTCATTTGACCCGTTTGTTTAATTCCACCTTAAATTTTAAACGCACATTACTCTCAAACGACAAACTTTTAGAAAAAACCGATTTCACCAAAATTTTTACAATTTGATTCTCTTTAATTTGGTATATTTTTTTTTTTTTTAATTTTTTCGAAACTTTTTTTTTGACAATTTATTGGGTCATGATTTTCTTGATGTTTTTGCTATTTTCGACCCTATTTTTTACATTAAAAATTGCCGAATGATAAAATACTTAAAACACAAAAGTTGTAAATTTTGATTCACTCTTTACACATATTTTTGAATCACTCAAATCCGATGTCATATGAGTAAGATATCACACGTTAAAGATGACGTTTTAGTCATATTTGTTGCACACAAGGTGTTTGATGAAATGTCTAGCTTATATTTTTAGTATTAAAATTGCGTTAAATGGTCTAATTTTTGTCCCACAATGCATTATTAATAATTTTATTAATGTAACATTCAAAAAGTGATGTTTTTTATTCATTATTATTTTTAAATATACATTTAGTTCATCAGTTACGTTATTAGGTTCATCAGTTACGTTATTAGGTTCATCAGTTAGGTTATTAGGTTCATCAGCTAACTTATTAGGTTCATCAGTTACATTATAGGTTCATCAGTTACGTTATACGTTCATCAGTTATAGGTTCATCAGTTATAGGTTCATCAGTTAGGTTATAGGTTCATCAGTTAGATTATGTTTTGTTCATAATCTAACTGATGAACCTAATAACATAACTGATGAACCTAATAACCTAACTGATGAACCTAATAATGTAACTGATGAACTAAATGTATATTTAAAAATAATAATGATTAAAAAACATCACTTTTTGAATGTTACATTAATAAAATTGTAAATAATGCATTGTGGGACAAAAATTAGACCATTTAACGCAATTTTAATACAAAAAATATAAGCTAGACATTTCATCAAGCACCTTGTGTGCAACAAATATGACTAAAACGTCATCTTTAACGTGCGATATCTCACTCATATCATATCCGATTTGAGTGATTCAAATTTCTGGGTAAAGAGTGAATCAAAATCTACAACTTTCGTGTTTTAAGTATTTTATGATTCGGCAATTTTCAAGGTAAAAAATAGGGTTGAAAATAGCAAAAACATCAAGAAAATCATGACCCAATGAATATGTAAAAAAAAAGTTTTGAAAAAATTAAAAAGATTTATACCAAATTAAAGAGAATCGAATTTTAAAAATTTTGGTGAAATCGGTTTTTTCTAAAAGTTTGTCGTTTAAGAGATATATGCGTTTGAAAATTGAGGTGGAAAAGAAAAAACGGGTCAAAAGACCATATTACCCCTGGGTGGATTTTATGTATAATTTAGAGTGGGGGACACGTGTCACACTATGAATGACTTTCTACATTTTTTAATATTAATCACTTTTTAAAGGATCAGATGTCATGAAAGATAATATAAATCTAAAAATCTATAAATACTTTTTGCCGCCTTAATTCACGCTTTAAAAACGTCATGCCGTCACGCCTCACGCTAAGGCTTGAGGCTTGACCATGCCGCCACGCCACGCCTCACGCTATTTATAATGTTGTCCATGTGTTAATAAATCTCTTAACCCATGTTAGATTGTAGAAGAAGGTGAATTTTGAGGTTAAAGGACTAGAGTTTTAATTTTTAATCTTAGTTCTAAGTTGAAAGGATAAATAAATGGGATAAAGTCAATTGTAAAGAAAATCTTTTATATAATAAGACAAAACTCCAAGTGGGACTTTTTTATTTTGAAAAACTCAACCTTCTCTTATTAAGTAATATTTTAATTATAATTTTTATTATTAAAGATAACCATTTAAAAAGTTTAATCCTATCGTTAGTTGCATCTTATCTTTATCTTTTGTGTTTATCTTCTACTTATGTAATATATCAACAAAACAAATTTATTATAATTTTTTATTATTAAAGATAATCATTTAAAAAGTTTAATTCTATCGTTAGTTCCATCTTATCTTTATCTTTTGTGTTTATCTTCTACTTATGTAGCATATCAACAAAATAATTATTTGTTTTTAATAAATAAAAATATATCATAAAAAAAAATTAAAAAAACCCGCGTGTGCGCGGGTATTATAACTAGTATCATGTATAATACTATTTACATATACTGTAAATTACATGGGCGCCAAAGATTCCCGCTCATTTGAAGACCATTGTTTTGGTGCTACTTTTCAATTATCTAAAGAAATTGATAAGCACAAAAGTACTTACTACCTCCGTCCCATAATAATTATCCATTTTGATTTTTTTGTGTCTTTTTAGTTCAACTTTGACCATAAATATTTTTATTTGTGTAATATAATACTTGATGAAGAATATGTGAATAGATTGTGTTTTAAATGTATTTTTCATTCGTATAATTTTTATCAAGTATTATATAACACAAATAAAAATATTAATGGTCAAAGTTGAATAAGAAAGACTCAAAAAAGTCAAAGTGGACAATTATTATGGGACGGAGGGAGTAATTTTTTTTGAACGGCGATTGTGGCTACAAGGCTCCTAGCCCAGAAGGCGTAACGTACCCACACAACCAGGTTAGGTCCAGCCCAGAAGGGAATGACACCCTTCCCTTTACAAACGCGGGAGGAAACTCCTATCGCTCTAGACAAGACTCGAACTTGAGACCTTCCTAGTACTAGTAGTATACTATTGTTAGGGAGCTTTGAAACATTTGGATATAATTAATTAAAACTTTTTAATATTTAGGATGTTAATCGAACGCTAATAATCGAGCGTAAACGAACGTAATAATCGAACGATAATAATCGAGCGTAAACGAACGAAATAATCGAACGTTCACGAATGCAAATGAATGAACGAAGCACTTGTTCATGTTCGTTCATTTAACTAAATGGACCAAAAATCTTGTTCATGTTCGTTCATTTATTAAATAAACGAGTTTCCTGCCGCACGGTTCGATGAACGTTCAGTTCGTTTACAGCCCTGGCAATGATCATCATCTCCTAATACCACCACAATATTACTATACGCCCTTGATCACGTGTATTGTCCTCTAAAGTCCAAACGGAGAAAACTTAACTTACCCAGTGGGTAAACTACCCAATGACTAAAAACACAATTAATGCTTGCTTTTAATATGTGGCATGAAAGGAATAGAAACACAATTAATGTTTTTGTTCCTTCTCTCAAAATAATTGAATGACACCTCATCCGGGTAAACTATCCAGTGGATAGGTGTATCCATGCCCAGTCCAAACCCATATAAAACTAGAGTCCAAAAGAAAATGACAGAATATATATAGGGAAAATTCTTGATATGGACCAGTAGCCCAAGGAGTTTATATTTTTTGGACCGGAATCTTTAAATTTCTCAAATTGCCCTTGGGCTACTTTGGACCTGGGCTACCATAGTTTAAACTTTGACATGTGTAATTTAATCATTAGCATGTCTTGTGGTAAATTACATATATACCCTCTTATTCATTTGTTATTACATATATACCAACCAACCCACCACCACCTTCTCCATCTGTTTTATCACATTATACACGAGTACTGATTAGGGTCAGCAACCTCATTGATATTAGGGTCAATAGCACAATCACTAGTACTGATTCATTATCATATTAGGGTCAGCAACCTCATTGATATTTATTACTTCATATTTCAGAAACAATACACTAGTACTGATTCATTAGCACACCAACTCAAAACATTCAAGAAAGCACCGCTCAACACACTAACTCAAAACAAAATCCCACAAGCTTATAATACTAAGAAAACTTAACCTAATACACAACACAAACATCAGGTACTGTCTCAAGCTTCATCCTCGTACACTTCTTCATCTTCCTCAGGTAAATAAGAGTTGACCAGATCTATTGTTTTAGATGATGGATCTATTGTTTTAGATGATGGTGGTGGTCGCCGGAAGGGTCGCCGGAAGAATAAGTCAATGATGAAATTTTGTTGATCAAAATGTTTTCTAATCATCAATGGTTGGAAGAATAAAAATTGTTAGCTTTAACTTTTTATTCTTGCTATGTCAATGAAATGGTGTTTAAGATTGTACCTTCCTGTTTGTGTAATACCAGATTGATTTCAATGGAAGACATTTAGAAAAATTGTGGGAATGAATTGTTATTGTAATGACCACATCTCAGTTACACTGTATTAGTTCTATATTTTGATCAGCCTGCCTAAGGTTTCTGAATGGATTTTTGGTTCTAAAAGTTCAAATCAATAACTAAAATAGGTAATTAATATTTTCAATTGAAATTTTTTAATATTTCCATCTTCTCCTTGTTGACGGACCCAAACCCAGATGATCCTTGTTCATATGAGTGATTTTTTAATATATAATGTTTTGGGGTCGCCGGAATCTGGGTTGGATTGGTGGTGGTGTTGGCCGGAGAAGATGAAGTGGGTAGCCCAATATCAAAGGTAGCCCAGGGGTGAAGTGGGTAGCCCAAGGTTTTGATTCTACTGCTTCGATACTACTGCTATGCTATTATTGTGTAGCTCAATTTTAAGAAGAGGGTATATATGTCTTTATAACAAGACATAATATGACAAAATAGGACATGTGTCAAAGTTTAAACTATGGTAGCCCAGGTCCAAGGTAGCCCAAGGGCAATTTGAGAAATTTAAAGATTCCGGTCCAAAAAATCTCAACAATTGGGCTACTGGTCCATATCAAGAATTAAACCATATATATAACCCACCAATCGTATTTCCTCGTCACCACCACCCATTATCAATTATCATGATAAGCCATCAACAGCACCACTCATCCATTCACGATTTTAATGTTTATTCCTAGGCAGATCAAAACAAGAACAAACTTTCAAGAATCATATACCACGTTTCAATCATCCAAATATAGACTAACCTGAAATTATTTCCAAAAAGGAGTTTGTTTTAGCGTCAAATTATATATTCTTAAAGTATTTGTAATAAATCTTTAACAAAATATGACGCTGATTTTTGCAATGCATGAATGTCTAAAGAACTCATTTTGGGAGCATATTAAAACCATGTGTACCGGTAACGACCACCTCCACATTAGCTCATTATCGTCACATTAGTCTTCCTTTTCACCACTTTTACCAATATAATGGTTATCATATTTCTTGCTATTTGTGCAAAACTAGACTCGAGGGTGAATAGTTTTAACCTTTTAAATCTTAGTTTTGAAAACTATTGATAATTAAAGTAATGATGATATGTAAAAGTAAATGAAATACAATACAAGAAAGTAAAAGAATGATCAAACCAAAATACAAGAGATTTATAGTGGTTCAGTAACAAAGCTCCTCGTCACCTTAGTCTACTCTTCAAGTTTCTGACTCGAGAATTGATTCACTATGTTAACAAGCTCCATTATTAGTAGAGAAAATCGTACAACGTCGCTTAAACTTTTACCGATGCAAAACTAAATATCGAATCCTAGTCTAGGTAGAAACAAGTTTTCTCTCTATGTATTTTGAGGACTAAAATAGTAACCTATCTTTCTATATTTGGTATATGGTGGTGTTTACGAACTTTGAAGTATGGTAGTGGAATATGATAGTACAACAAAGTTGCAAATATAAAACTAAAACTAAAACACTAAAGACTTGGTAACTTCTTGTGCTCTTCCCTTACTAGAGAAATGGATCATTTGGATGAATGTAAAAAAAGATAGTGATCAAAGAAAAGTGTCTATAAGAATGTCATAATTGCTAGATATATATTTGCAAGGGGTGAGGAAAATGTCATGCAAAAGGCTTGTTTAAATATGCAAAGAAGAGCCTGCACCAGACCTCGACAGATCCAAGAATCCGTGGGTCAAAATTTCAGCCAAAATAGATCCATTTTTGAAAGGTCATTCATATCTTGTTTGGAATATTTCCTCTCTAACGATGCATGAGAAAATGACTGGGTTAAAAGAGGTAAGGTGCTTACCTTAATTGTTAAGCACTCAAAATCTTAAATGTTTAATGGTTGTTTTTATGCAAAAACACTTTTAATGTTTTTTCTCTTTGATCTTGGATTATTGGCTAATCCTAAGGGCGAAGTCAGGAATTCGCATTGAGGGGGCCGTGGAGCTTAACTTTCTTATGTAATATTAAGGCAAACGAAATCATAATGTCATATAGCATGGCAAATTATATGAAGAATTATACTCCGTATATCTTTATAAATTACACGTTTATATCTCAAGGTAACACACTAACACATGATCAGTTTTGTTAAAAAAAAATGTCCTAATAATATGTCAGTTGGTTGGTTCATGAACTAATTTGTATAAGTAAAATCTTGTTAAAGACAAGTATATATTCAAATTATACGTTCAAACAGAGCATACGCTACACCAAAAAGGAAATGGATAATTACATACATCCCCAATGTAACCTTCTTAATAACATATTTCCTCAATCAAAATTTAAAATAACAAAAATATCCATTTTGATATTTAGTTATGTTAAGACAACTACCCTTAATTTTAATAACCGTAGCTTGATTGAGTGCTAAAATTATCATTTCACCATGTTCTTTTTAATCTTCCGCGCCATTCTCAGTAGCTAAACTATAAATTTTGAAAAGTTGATTATATATGTTGATATTAAGTCCATCGCCACAAAGTATTCTTTATTAGATTAATGTGACAAGGCATTCGACTTGTGGTTATTAATATGAGTTGATGACTATACAAATAATCGTATGTGGTTCATTGTGATATACTTACATAATTATACATGTTATACTATAGCCTTGTTAGTTTCTATTTTGTGGAATATAATTGTTTTCTCAATAGATTTGATTTTTGTGAGATGCAACACTGGACGGAAAAAGTTTTGTATAAATTAGTATAATTATAATTTTATTGGAGATGATCATTGAAAAAGGTACAATGGTCTTATTTCAAAGTTGTTTATAATAAATGAAATGAAATGGGTAAATATGATAATTAAGTAAGTGAACTTGGGTATATTTGTTATTTCAAATTTTGGTTGGGGAAATATGTAATTAACAAGGTTTTAGTTGGGATACATGTAATCGCCTCTATTTTTATAAACTTTCGCATTTTCTTTCAAACAAATTACTTTCATTTAAATAAAATAGTTTAATTGGCAAATCACCTGAAAATGTACTTAACTTGTCACTTTTTCTCGTTGTATGCAGCTTTTTTTTTTCCCGCACATTCTATCACTAAACCTGCATCGTTAGTCCTTTGTGTGTACCCGTTACCTCGTTAGTCCTTTATACTAATGGTCGTTAATAAATAACTTAAAATTTGGTTATGCTACGCTAAACTTGCATCATTGGTCCTCTATACCAACGACTGTTGATAAATAACTTAAAACTTGGTTTTCTTACTTTTTCGTCAGTTTTTACACATTTTCGTCCGTTTTTCCAACTTTTTGTCTGTTTTTATATGTTTCCATCCGTCTATACAAGTTTTCGTCCGTTTTTACACGTTTTCGTCTGTTTTTACACGTTTTCATACGTTTTACACGTTTTCATCCGTTTTTGCACGTTTTCGTCCATTTTTCTATGTTTATTTCTTATTTTTATATGTTTTCATCCGTCTTTACATGTTTTCGTCCGTTTTTGCACGTTTTCATCCGTTTTTACACATTTTCTTTCATTTTTACACGTTTTCATCTGTTTTAACACGCTTTCATTCGTTTTTACACGTTTTCGTTCGTGAGTACACGCTTTCGTTCGTTTTTGCACGTTTCCGTCTGTTTTTACACATTTTCGTCCGTTTGAACACGTTTTCGTCGATTTTACACATATTCTTTCATTTTTACATGTTTTCATCTGTTTTACCACGTTTCCATTCATTTTAACATGTTTTCGTCTGTTTTTACACGTTTCTGTTCATTTTTGCACGTTTTCGTCCATTTTTGTTCGTTTAGAGTTTAGTGTTTCGGGTTTAGGGTTTACGGTTTTTATCTGTTTTTACACATTTTGCCCTAAACCCTAAACCATAAACCCTAAACGAACGAAAATAGACAAAAACGTGTAAAAATGGCCAAAACATGTAAAAACGGACGAAAACGTGCAAAAACGAACGAAAATATGTAAAAACAGACGAAAACATGTAAGAACGAATGAAAACGTGGTAAAACAGACGAAAACATGTAAAAATGAAAGAAAACGTGTAAAAACAGACGAAAACGTGTAAAAACAGATGAAAATGTGCAAAAATGGACGAAAACGTGTATTTACGGACGAAAACATGTAAAAATGAATGAAAACATATTAAAACAGATGAAAACGTGTAAAAATGAAAGAAAATATATAAAAACAGATGAAAACGTGCAAAAACGGATGAAAATGTGTAAAGACGGATAAAAACGTATAAAAATAGACAAAAACGTGGAAAAAATGGACGAAAACGTGCAAAAACGGACGAAAGCATGTAAAACGGACGAAAACGTGTATAAACGGATGAAAACGTGTAAAGACAGATGAAAACATATAAAAACAGACAAAAACGTGGAAAAACGAACGAAAACATGTAAAAGTAAACGAAAACGTGTAAAAACGAAAGAAAATGTGCAAAAACAAACAAAAACGTGTAAAAAGGAAAGAAAATTTGTAAAAACAGATGAAAACGTGCAAAAACGGACGAAAACATTTAAAGACGGATGAAAACGTATAAAAACAGACAAAAACGTGGAAAAACAGACGAAAACGTGTAAAAATGGACAAAAACATAAAAACGGACGAAAACGTGTAAAGACGGATGAAAACATATAAAAATAGATAAAAATGTGGAAAACAGACGAAAACGCGTAAAAACAAACAAAAATGTGTAAAACCGAAAGAAAACGTGCAAAAACAAACGAAAACATGTAAACATGCAAAAACAAACGAAAACGTGTAAAAGCGAGAAAAAAAACGTGTAAAAACGGACGAAAACATGTAAAGAGGGATGAAAACATATAAAAGCATGCAAAAACGTGGAAAACGGACGAAAACGTGCAAAAACGTACGAAAACGTAAGAAAACCAAATTTTAAGTTATTTATTAACAGTCGTTAATATAAAGGACCAACGATGCAAGTTTAGCGTAACACAACCAAATTTTAAGTTATTTATTAACAGCCGTTAGTTTAAAGGACTAACGATGCAGGCTTTGCAAGTAACGGGTAGACACAAAGGACTAATGATGCAGGTTTAGTGATAGAATGTGAAAAAAAATTAAAAAAAGATAGTTGCATAAAACGAGAAAAAATGATAAGTTAAGTACATTTTCAGGTGATTTGCCCTAGTTTAATCCATATTTGACCAACTAGTTAAGAATCATCTTTTCTTTATTTGATTCAAATGAGATCTTGGACAAAAGTAAGGATTTGCGGCGGGTGTCAGGCCTCCTCTACCGAGTGATGCGTTGGTTTTGCAACCTATGCACTTAGGTTTTACCTCTCAAGGAATCTTGAGAAGCTTACAACCCCCACCAGGCAGTGTACCTGACCGATGTAGTATAGTGAAGTGGCAAGTACCGGGGGATTGATCGTTCTCTTGGGGAATAGTGTCGTTAGGCTTGAAAAGCTACTCTAATTAGGTCTAAGGGTTGAGGGATGATTCTTTTTGTATTTTTATATTTTATGAAAGCAAATAAAAATCTCGGTTTTAGAAGGAGTGGGCGGAATTAACCCAAATATCTACTTTTGCAAATAAAATTAAATAACAAGAAAATTAAATTGGTTGTGAAACTTATAAATGAGAGATATGTGTTTACTTAGATTTCCTTACTCCCTAGCTATCTTTTATATGTTAATTGGTTTGTCGTGATTATGTGGATGACGGGTTGTATTCCTTTAAACTATTCGTAGGGCCGTGTACGATCTTCCCTAACTCTATAAGCTCCTACTTCACTCCTATGTCGAGCCGATTTAAGCTCCTAACATGGGATCATTAGAATTCGCTCATGCATTAAATACAACCAAATAATCATAGTACACATCCGATTCATGTTTCTTAAGACGTTCAAGCAAGTTACCGTATAGGAGGTTAGCCAGTTTTCTTAAGCCTAACATCAACTTCACCCAACCACAATAATCACAAGCAAACCAACAACATGTAATCAATAGCTAGGTTTCATTAGATCTAAGCAAACACAATGAAAACCTAGCCTAGCATGTTAATTAAAAGACAAGCGTAAGATATAATCAAACAACACATAGACATATTGATTGATTTGAAAGAAGACTTATCTTTAATTAAACATCAAGGTTTCAAGGGTGAAAAACCCTTAAAAATACTGTAGAATACGAGCTAGGGTTTTTCCCAAAAGTTGCACACTAATGAATGAAAATTAGAAAAGTATATATAGATTTTACAAGCTGACGGCGTCACGTTCTAGTGCGTGACGCCGTCACCTCGCCGCCAAACTTATATTTTGATTACTCAAATTTACTTATGACGCCGTCCCTCTTTAACCTTCTCTGGCCGTCTCCCTTTGTCACAAAACGTGACGGCCTACATCCAAATACACGTGATGCCGTCACCCTTTAAAACTTCAAATATTTCTGGGGCGTCTGGTGTAAAAATCATCCTTCGTTTGTCAAAGCGTGACGCCGTCACACTCTAAAGCGTGACGCCGTCAGGTACTATTTCCAGCATATTTTGAGACTTTGTCGTTTTCTTTACTTTTATGCTCGAAAAACGTCCAAAATGCTTCCTTTTTCAGAATTCCTCTTCAAAGTACATAAAATGACAAAAGGAACGATTTAGGGCAATATTTGATCAAATAATTACGGATTAGGGCTTAAATGACCCCCTAAAAGCGGTACACTTTTCGCTTCATCAAATACCCTTACACTTGAGATTTGTTTGTCCTCAAGCAAATGCGCTTTTATTCCAATCAAAATATGAGCAAGGGTTCATTTAACACGAATATAAAAGTAATTACAACAAATAGTCATTCAACCCTAGTCATAATAAGCACGGAAATCATACACTAGCACCTCACAAATAGTGTTTGGATACTCTCATCTCTCGGGTGTTATAAACCTATATAACTAGATGGAAATGGAAGAAATATCACTCACTACCTGTCATAGCAAATAGATTACCATAAGCTTGGGAAAGGATCAAAAACCTCCTCCACTAAGCGTAAGCACCTAAGATAAACTATCAAAGAGGGATTTACAAAGGGTTATAATGTTAGGTGTAGGGATATGATAACACAGTTTGGTTGGAATAAAGGGTATTTTTAGTGATGGCGAGTTAATTATCTTGATAAAATACATGCACAAAGTGGCGTTGCTAAGCCAAGACTCGACTCGACTTAAGCTAATAAGAAAATAACAAAAGCATAAATAAAGATAAAATGAAACGGGATGGTAGTCCGTATGTTTTTTCTACTTTTCTTTTTCCAATTTTTTTTCGTTTTTCTTGTTTTTGCGATTTTTTTTTT
>LBNU01036886.1:29104-43064 GCA_014162995.1 Artemisia annua | reverse complement strand
TATTCTAATGACTCGAACTAAGATAATTGAAAAACTTGGAGTACTTTAAAATATTAACGCACATATGGGGGTAATAATTGACTTCTTCCCCATTACTCCATTACATTAGTACTTTACCCATGAGTCCCAATCGTCCCAAAACAATACGTACAAGGATATGACTCGACTTAGCAACCATGTAAGTAATAAGACAATTAACTAAGGGTTTAACAAATGTTTTCACAATAATGTACTAAAGATGAGTGAATACACGGTAGGCTAAGGCGATTTGGGTGTACATTTGGGTGGATTGTAAACAAATTCTTCCTTTAAGTAAAATTCTTAAAGTTAGAAACGAAAAGATAGGCTCGGAGGGGTGTACTAGGGGTATCGTGTACTAAAAATGAGTACAACGCTAAGGTGTGGGAGAATTACTTGACTAGTGAAGTCAATGTAATTATATAAACAGGTGTAAAACATGGGTTATCCTAATGCCTCTTATCATGTAGTAAATCTAACTACACGAATGTAGTCTCACTTGTGGATTTGGGATGGTCCTAACGCAAGTTCTAGAATCTATAAGCTACCGGTACACACACAAGCATAAAAAATGAATGCTTTTCCTAACAATTCTAGGGATGAACCTCACATATTTGGGGGAAATTTTTTTTGAGTGGTACGGTTTTCGTGCTAGTAATACAATTCCCTATCCATGAGACGCTTATTATTCCTAAAGTATCACTTCTAAATGTTGTAAAAAATTTTAAATTTGCGCTAAAATTGGCCTAACCAATGTTTCTCTCAGTTTTATTACACAAGTACCATTGAACAAAACAAAAATCAAGCGTAAAAGCATTTTCTAAGGCGCTTTCATTTACCCCCCTTACACTTAAACCGAACATTGTCCCCAATGTTTACATAAAAGATGTAAAAGTAGGGAAAGAAAGAATGAAACAAATACTCCCCTGATTTTTGATGTGGATCGTGTGGTAACATGGGTAGATCTTCTTCCAAGATGATGTAAAAGCTCCAAGCTCAAAGCGACTCCAAAAGCTTGATGTCATGAACTTGATTCCATGTTCACCTTCTTGTCCAAAATAACCTGTTAAACCTTAGAAAAAAAACTAGGCAAACCTCGTGTAAAATCGGCGGCAAAATCTATATAATGATATAATGCTTGTGGAATGAAAATTTTGCAGATTCCTGGAATTAGAGGTGCCGTAATTTTTATAATCCGGCAGAAAAACTAAATTTTAAAACGTTATCTGAAATTCAAAGGCTGACGCCGTCAGCTTTTAAAGGCTGACGCCGTCAGAATTGATCTGACAGAATTCTTATGTTTAGTTTCCAGAAAATTTCTGGAAAAACAAATACCTTAACTCCTGGAATCCTGTAAAATTTCATCATGACTCGATACAAGCATTTGACTCTAACAAATACGAATATGTATGTTTATTTTTATATTATTACAATTCATGTTTCAATTCGTTGTTATAAACAAATTTAGATTTCCCTTACACTTATCTTTTGTAAAATACCTTTATATGTAGTTAAGACGAAGTTAAAAACAAAATAAAGCATTTTCACAATTTTAATTTGAAACATGAATCAACAATGATAGAAATAAAACATGCATACGGAAACAAATAAATCCAAACAAACCAACACACAAAACAAATAAAGCTTGGGTTGCCTCCCAAGAAGCGCTTTTCTTTATTAACGAGTCTTGTCGCTAGACTCAAAGTCACTCTCTATTACGTGACTTCTTTGTTGGTCACGGTTTCTAGGTTATCCTCGGGTTTAGTCTTATATTCCGGACCTAGTTGCAAGCATTCCTTGTAGAACCCAAATATCCTACTCATAACATAGTCTACTCCTCTACTTCTATCCTCATCATTTCTATAGTAGACTGCTTGCTTTTGTTCCTTCTCAGTGTTTGACAAGAGTCGGTATTGCTCTATCTTATATGACATTTGGTAAGCTACATCATCGGTCTCGTCTTTGAACCTAACTATCCCTAGAGATGGGTCATAATTCATTTTAGAGGCCTCAACAAACTTTTTCCAAAAACTACTTGAGTTAAGCATGAATCAACTACCGGACGAATATCCTCAACAATCACGAAGTCGGTGACGTAAGTGAAATTTCCTACATAGACATGTAGTCCCCTAACTCTACCTACAAAGTTGCTTATCCATCCTGACTTCTCCCAAACAGTCAACTAAGTCAACCAAGGGGTCCTGGTCAACTAAGTCAAGCTATGAGAGAGAAAGTGATCAATTTATGATCCGGTGTAAGCACAGTGTATCCCCGGGTCGTTATGTCCTAGCGAGATTGAATTTGTGTTTTTGAAACGTTACGGGAATGAGTGATTAGGGAATAGTAACCAGATAAAGATTTTGATTGATTTTACACTACTGATTGCTTGAAATTAAGATTATGGAACAATATTAACAATTACAGAATTACAGACATAAACAAACGTAAACAAATTGAAAATAAAAAACGTTTACAAACAGAAGAAAAGGTGAGTTTTACACAAATTTAAACTACAGGGGTGAAAATGAAACTTTTACAAACTTAATATTAAAAGAAAATTAAATTAAAAAGAAAATTATTTTTTTGATTATTTTATTATTTAATATTAACTAAAACTATTTAATTACTTATAATAACTATTTAAGTTAAACTAAATATAATATAATAATAAAACTAAGAAAATGAAAATTTATTTTTAAAAACTCTGAAATAACTTAAAAATATTATAAAAACTAAAAATATGTATTTTTGTCTTTTCTGAATTTAATATTAATTAATTACTAGTTACTTATTAATTAACTAATTTAACTAATTTAAATTACTAATAATACTAAAAATGACTTAGAAAATTATGAAATATTTTATAAAACTAATTAACCTTCACAGGAATCCTAAAAAATTATAAAAAGTTTATAAAAATTATTATTAAACTATTTTACTAATTATTTACTTAGTTATTAATTAAAAACTATTTAAAATAAATTAAATGAGAATAATAGCAAATTAATAGTAATAATTATGAAAATATTTTCTAAAAATAGTAAATGATTTATAAAACCTAGGAAAAATATAAAAAAGTGCTAGAGATTAAAATTAAACAGTAGGTGATTTTCTTTTTGGTTTTTTAATTAAAACTAATTTAATTATTATTAATTATTATAAATACTAAATGAAAAGATAAAATTATGAAATTTTTTATAGCAATACTATACTAATTCAGAAACCTAGGAAAAATATAAAAAGTACTAAGTGCTTAATGAAAAAGTTGAAAAATAAGCTAAATAGCTAAAACTTCTTAAATAGAAGCTGTCACTATTTTAAAAAGTGATGATTTTTTAATTTTTCTTTTTGAGAACTAATTATACACTGAAAACAAACAACTTTTGTGAAAACACTTTTTATAAAACTTAAAAATAAGCAATTTGGCCACTTATGAGCTTAACAGATGGATTTTTTGGATTTTATGAATGAGAAAAGCTACCAATAAGCTACATAGGGATAAATAAGCTATATTCTACTGAGAAGCACACAAATAAGCAATAATGGAACAATAAGCACAAAGGAATAAGCCAAAGATATCAAATAAGCACTTATGCACACAACAGACCAAATAGGCCAAAATGGGCCAATATGCAGCCCTTTGTGGGGCCTACAAATAAGCTCAAGGGTCCAAAAGAGCTTTTGAACCAACAAGCCAACCTGGGGAGCTTTCAAATAAGCCAAAAATCAAAGCCTAACTCCCACAAATAAGCTCTGTGTGAGCTTGTGAAGTTTGGTGAAAACTGTGTCACAGGGGAAATTTGCTAAAAAGTGCTAAAAGAAAAGCAGAAATAAGCAGTTTAACTAAGATAAAAAAAATAACTAAAAATATCCTAATGAAGATAAGCAACAAAATATTAATTTCCAAAAAGCACAAGTCCTGAAACCTAGTATTAAGACCTAGAGAAAATCAACTAGTTTTTTCAAAATGTTTTTTGCGACAATTTGACTTTTTTGAGATTTTATGAAAGTTTGACTTTTGTGAACTTTGATTGATCTAAAATGACTTAATATGTTAATATAAGCTAACATGAAATGAAATTAAGCTAAAGGAACCAAATATAAAGCTATATGAATGGTTATGCAATCACAATCCCTAACAGTTGAATGAAATCAAGGGATTAAAGCTAATGTTGACTTTTTTACTCACAACCACTGGAATTTATGTTTTAGAAGACCTAATAGGACCTAGAGAAGCATGTACCAACTAAAAACAACAACAAAATCAAACTCCACAGTGGAAAATACTACTGACCCAAACACTCGCTTATTAACTTGTAAATGAGATTTTGAAGGCTAATGACTAATTTATACCATCAAACTGAATCAGAAGCACTTATAATGATATAGTAAACTAAATTAAACACAAAATCACCATTCCAAACGATAAAGGCTCATAAATCATAGTTGAGCTATTTCCACAGTGAAAAGGAAATTAAGAGCAACTATGCATTCAAGTGCACAAACAGGCAACCTTAAACATTATTTTAACTCTAACACACTAATGAAACACAGAAACACAGATAAAAACACATAACAAGCTAAGCTACAGTTAATTGCAAAAAATGGTACAAAAGCTTACAAAAGATTTCAAGCATAGAACTGAGGATCCAGAGAACCACACCTATCCTAACAGCTTCCAAAAGTTTCTAAACCCATGGACTTCCGTTTCTACCATGCTCCTTTGCTCCATCATTCTTGCAAACTGATTTTTTTATTTTTCAAACTATTTATAAGGTATTTTTGGTATTTTTGCATTTATTGGATAAAACTGGTTTTTAAAGGTAATGAGCTTATAAAAGCTTAATAATGAGCTAAAATGATCACTACACAACCACTTTTAACAATTTTAAAGCTAAATGAGAATTTCACATAAAATTGCATAAACTGAGCTTTAATGAAGAAACTTGAAATTAAGATTCAAATGAGGTTCACTTACATTAAAAAGACTGAATACAAACTTTTTAAGCTAAAAAGTACAATTAAAATGTAAAATTACACTAAGTCGTCATTTTAGACTATACTACTAACTACTACTTTCTTCATTCTCTGTCTTCCTTCTTTTATAATTGACAATTAGGGTTTAGTGGGTCCCACTTGAGCTTTCCCAGCAGTAAAATGAGCCATTAGATGGCTGAAATAGATCCTAGCCTTCCAATTGGTTTTGGCGGGAAAAGTTGTTTAATGCCAATTGCACTGATAACTTGTAGTATGGGAGTGGTTTATAGGGTAGGGGTGGTGGAGGTGATGGGTGAGTGTGGTGGACAAGTGGTGCAGGTGGGGGGTGAAAACCAGGGGTGGTTTTGTATGGTGGTATAGCAGGTGGTGGTATTGGGAGGGAAGGGCGGTTTTTATTATTTAAAAGGGGTGGGTTATTACTGGTTTTGTGTATTGGGCTAGGTAAATTGGGCCTGAGAAGGTTTTGGGTTGTTAGGATTAGTGGTAGTGTTTGGGTTGGACTCGTGTTTGGGTTAAAAATAACAACTAGGGTCCGTTTGGTTTAGAGAATTATCACAAGGACCTATTTTGTATTTTCTGAAAAGTACAAGGGTCTGAATTGCAACTGTTCCAAAGTGATTCCAAGGGTAAGACTTGCCAAGTTCCAATAATTCAAGGATCATAGTTGACTTTTCTACATTTTAAAATTCCAGGGACTAATCTTGCCAAACTTTGAAACTTTAGGGACTAAATTTGTAATTTATTCAAATCTTTCACCCAGGGATTGAACTTGGCAATTTGTGAACTCCAAGGACCAGTGTTGACTTTTTCTTCCAAAATCCAATGCTTAGGGGCCATTTCTGCCAAATTCCAAACTTGAGGGACTAATCTTGCCATTTGTTGAAATTTGCAATCCATAGGTACAATTTGTCATTCCTTGATTCCTGGGGGACTATTTTTGACTTTTCTTTGAAATAATTTATCTAAGGACCATTTTTGACAATTTTTGAAAGTTTAGGGACTGAAACTGTCAATTATGTAAATTTTGCTTATTTTTCATCAGTTTTTAGTCCTTTTGTACCTGTAACATGTAAAAACACAATCTAGGGACATTTTCTGTATTTTGAGACATTTCTGAGTGTTTTTAAATGTTTTTGCAGTTCAAATGGGAAAAAAATGATGAGTATTTACATACTCATCTATCCCCTACACTAAAATATTGCTAGTCCATAGCAATCTTTTATGAAAACTTAATGAATTTGATGTCTCTTTACCAAAAGCCATTACTTTTGGAGTAGCCAAATGTTTCAGTATGTGATACTTTGGTACACTGATAACCAAATGATTTTGAGCAAACCATCAGCTGTCAACGGATTTGATTTGTTTTTACCAAAAGCCGTTTGCTTCTGGACTAGCCAACTCTTTGATAGAATACAATTATCATCTTGATGATTTGATTACCAATTATGGTTTTCCACTGCCTTTACCACAAGCCATAACCTTGTGGGCTAGCCAACTCTTCACTATTAAAGATATGGTGAGTTGAATTCCATACAATTTTTGGCAAATTGTAAGCCATAAACGGATTTGAGATAGCTTTACCTAGAGCTGTTTGCTCTCGGATTAGCCAGTCCTTATGTGGGTTAGACATGGTGGACTGATAACCATTTGTTGTGTTTAGTGCAAAGCACTTCCACCAAAAAAAATTTTGGCCAAAACGGGGGTATTATGGCACTAGAAGGTACATATGTGATCAAATTCGCTAGAATTCCCCTCCCCCACACTTAGAATTGAATATTGTCCTCAATATTCAAAGTCCCGGCTATTATGCCGACTCTTTGAACGTAAAAAGGCAACATTACTAGCTAAGTGTACGAAGAAAATCTTTTATCACATAAAGGTTTATAAGTTATCCCTGAAATATACATTAGCAAAAGGATAAGATATTGGGCGGCTGGATTGAAAACAGGCGCGTCAATCATCACTATCCAAGGGAAACCTGAAAACATGAACAAGCAAACAACATGGCAAACAACAGCAGAGGAAACTCCCCCACACTTAGGTGTTAGAATAATAGAAAGAAGTCAGAGACATGGGTTAAAACCCGTGTTGTGCTACTGTTTTTGTTATCCGAGTCGCTAGCTTTACTCGACCCCGAATTCATTGGTTCTTGGGGAAGCAAGTGGAAAAGACAATCTCCATCGGACTTTCATTCAAGATGTTTGGACAAACATTGAAGTACGTGAAAGTTCCACACCGATGAGATATACCCGGCTTGAAATAATATAAACTATAAATGGTGATGCCGGGGTCAAATATGGTATCCTCACTCCCGAATGAATTGAGAAGAGGGGAAGTGACGGGACACGTGAAGAAAAGAAAGAAAATCATGATAATAAACATGACAAGATCTTCATCTTCAAGATCAAGTGCAATTGCACTAATTTGGATTTTATCGTTTAAGCTCTTTGGTTTAGAAAACATCCCGGGTGGGAGGGTGGGAATTTTGTCATGAATATGCAAATTCTTATGAATAAGTGCACCTCCCCCCGGGTTATGATCTTTCTTAAGATCAAAGTAATCATTCTCCAGATTATAAGTTCCTCGGATGAGGTTTGTAACTTTAAATTCTTATCGGGAGTCTTGTAAGACAACTCATCCATGTGAGTTTCCTCAAAAGGTAATATACCGGGTTTGAAGATTTTATCCTCGGAGAGGAATGAGTTGGAGATATCAACCACGGTAAAATCCTCAAAAGTAAATGATTCAATCTCTGGTAACAAATGATGTAGATCATTTTGCTCAAATACCCCATTGATTGAATTCTCAATTCCTGGTGGAAAATGATTAAGGTGAGTGAGTTCACCGGAGAACTCCTCGTGAAGAGAGTTATTCACCTGATGCAAATCTGTGAACTCTTGTTCCGTTGTGGATTCATTACTTTCCTCGTTCTGAATATCAAATAGTGGATTATCAAAAATTAAAGTGAATTCAGATTCGAATTCAAAAAGAGGATTAGTGAAAGTTGTTTTGAATGCTTCGGGAACAAGGTGATTAACATTCTCTTCTGGACTGACGAACTCAGAGGGTAATTCCTCCACATAACTGATGTCTCCACAAGATAAAGAATTGTCATCAGTATGTGAATCACTAAGCTCGATGTTGGGATAAGAATTGAGTGACGGATCATGGTATAAGAGACTTTCGATTTCTCCCAGATCAGCTTCGACATCAAAGAGATCATCATCACTTCCCGATGGAAGTGGATTGATGTGAGTGAGTTCATCGGCGAACTCCTCAAGAAGAGGATCGGCATCAGAATGTGGAAGTGCTGCCTCAACATATTCAATGTCCCCATAAGATGTACAATCATCGTTAGAATCGGAGAAAGTCTCAAAATGATCTTTTGAACAATCAAGAGGGGAAGGAAAATCACACGTATGCTCAAGAATTCCCTGTGACTCACTTGGGATTGGGACAAGGTTCTCAACACTAGACTTTATGAATTCGTCCGATTCCTTTTCAGGAATAGTGTCAAGATGCTCGTCCCCCATGTTCAGAGAGTTAGTGGGAACCTCGGGTGTGATAACAGTAGACTGAGATGGAATTTCAACTGATGAACTGGATGAATCTTGAATAATATCAAGGGTATCTTCATCATCACTGTCATCATCGTAATCGAAAAGAGTAGCATTACAAAATTTGGCACGTGTTATAGCTGCTTGTTATTCGACAAGTAATTCTTCCATGCTTTTTTCGTTTCTAGTAGCTCGTTCTTCTGCAACTAATTCCGCGATAGATTTATCACGAGAATATTGAATGAGTGGAAGTTGTGGGGGTATGGATGTGTCAAAACCGGACGTATCAGAAATAGAACAATGTTCAGGATTATAATACGGTTGACATTGAAAATCATCATGAGGACCCCCACAATACGCACAAGAAGAACTTGGAGCATGGCGAAGCGAAATATTAGCCAACTCCTCCTTAAGTTCTTTCAATATCTCAAGAGCCTCTAGACAAAGGTCTTGCGGGAATTGAGGAGTTGTTTGAATCATTTGGCACTGTGGAGGGTGGTCATGATACGAATAGTCATAATTGTTACAAGGAAACGGATTCCCTGTTTGACAATCAGAGCTGAAGTGTGGACCTCCACAGTACTCACAACAATATGATTGTTGTGACTGGTTTGGTGAATAATATGGAATTTGGTCATTTTCAAAGTTCTGAGTGTCACCAGGAAACTGTTCATAGACAAACGTATTTCTGGTTTGACACTCAAATCCTTGGTGAGGACCTCCACAAAATTCACACGAGTATGTCAGTATCTCATGGTTTGGTGGCTGATGGAATAAATCAGTTGTGTCATGGTAGGAATAGGGATTCTGGTTATAGACAGACCCGTTTCCTGACTCTACCATGGCACAACTGGGGCAATTGCCACCATTATAAGGACCACCACACCATTGACAACCAAGAGGGTGAGGATGAGACATAGAACGAATCAAATGGTTTTAGAGGGTAAGGAATGAAGAATCAAAAAGGTAAGAGGGTAAAGATGAATATTTTTGGAGTTTTTAAGAAACATTTTGTAAAAACAATTAAAACAAGACCGAGGCAAAACGACAGAGAACTTAAACCAATAATCACAATATGAATGGCTTCTTTGAAAAAGGTACACCAATTCACAAGGACACAAAGGCAAGTTTTAATCTTTTGTTTGGGAACTTATTAATGGTCATACCCCCAGTTGGGTAGTATTCTGCCTTGATTTGCGGTGGTAATATTTTATGTATTTATTAACAAGAAAACATAAATGTTTTTGGCTTTTCGGGTGTGTGTGAAAAAACTTGGGAATTATTTTTGGAATCGATTCGTTAACCGAAATCGTTCCTTTAAGACTACTCGCAGGGTGGCAGAAGAGAAAGAATGGATCTCTTTTCGGTTCGCAATTTAATGTCAGAACCTCCGTATTCCACCTGTATAGGTTGTAATCTTAAAGAAAACGAAGTAATTTAACTTCACGATGTGTTTTGTTGTTTTTGATTTTTTTGGTGTTGCTCACACTTCAGGAGAAGTGTTAATGACTGTTTTTTTGATTTGATTTTGATTTTTACAAAAATTTACAAAGTGATGTGATTTGTACAAGGAGAGTTTTGAAAACCACTAAACTTAAACGTTTTGAAAACACGCAACAACCTCCCCGGCAGCGGCGCCAAAATTTGACTTCTCCCAAACAGTCAACCAAGTCAACCAAGGGGTCCTGGTCAACTAAGTCAAGCTATGAGAGAGAAAGTGATCAATTTATGATCCGGTGTAAGCACAGTGTATCCCCGGGTCGTTATGTCCCAGCGAGATTGAAATTGTGTTTTTGAAACGTTATGGGAATGAGTGATTAGGGAATAGTAACCAGATAAAGATTTTGATTGATTTTACACTACTGATTGCTTGAAATTAAGATTATGGAACAATATT
This sequence comes from Artemisia annua, assembly GCA_014162995.1. Taxonomy (NCBI): domain Eukaryota; kingdom Viridiplantae; phylum Streptophyta; class Magnoliopsida; order Asterales; family Asteraceae; genus Artemisia; species Artemisia annua. Next base: position 32,594 of record LBNU01036886.1, on the reverse strand, counting down.
AACAATTACAGAATTACAGACATAAACAAACGTAAACAAATTGAAAATCAAAAACGTTTACAGACAGAAGAAAAGGTGAGTTTTACACAAATTTAAACTACAGGGGGTGAAAATAAAACTTTTACAAACTTAATATTAAAAGAAAATTAAATTTAAAAGAAAAATATTTTTTTTGATTATTTTATTATTTAATATTAATTAAACCTATTTAATTACTTATAATAACTATTTAAGTTAAACTAAATATAATATAATAATAAAACTAAGAAAATGAAAATTTATTTTTAAAAACTCTGAAATAACTTAAAAATATTATAAAAACTAAAAATATGTATTTTTGTCTTTTTCTAAATTTAATATTAATTAATTACTAGTTACTTATTAATTAAGTAATTTAACTAATTTAAATTACTAATAATACTAAAAATGACTTAGAAAATTATGAAATATTTTATAAAACTAATTAACCTTCACAGGAATCTTAAAAAATTATAAAAAGTTTATAAAAATTATTATTAAACTATTTTACTAATTATTTACTTAGTTATTAATTAAAAACTATTTAAACTAAATTAAATTAAAATATTAGCAAATGAACAGTAATATTTATGAAAATATTTTCTAAAAATACTAAATGATTTATAAAACCTAGGAAAAATATAAAAAAGTGCTAGAGATTAAAATTAAACAGTAGGTGATTTTCTTTTTGGTTTTTTAATTAAAACTAATTTAACTATTATTAATTATTATAAATACTTAATGAAAAGATAAAATTATGAAAATTTTTATAAAAATACTATAATAGTTCAGAAACCTAGGAAAAATATAAAAAGTACTAAGTGCTTAATGAAAAAGTTGAAAAATAAGCTAAATAGCTAAAACTTCTTAAATAGAAGCTATCACTATTTTAAAATGTGATGATTTTTTGATTTTTCTTTTTGAGAACTAATTACACACTTAAAACAAACAACTTTTGTGAAAACACTTTTTATAAAACTTAAATATAAGCAATTTGGCCACTTATGAGCTTAACAGATGGATTTTTTGGATTTTATGAATGAGAAAAGCTACCAATAAGCTACACAGGGATAAATAAGCTTTATTATACTGAGATGCACACAAATAAGCAATAATGGAACAATAAGCACAAAGGAATAAGCCAAAGATATCAAATAAGCACTTATGCACACAACAGATCAAATAGGCCAAAATGTAACAATATGCAGCCCTTTGTGGGGCCCACAAATAAGCTCAAGGGTCCAAAAAGCTTTTGAACCAACAAGCCAACCTGGGGAGCTTTCAAATAAGCCAAAAATCAAAGCCTAAATCCCACAAATAAGCTCTGTGTGAGCTTGTGAAGTTTGGTGAAAACTAAGTCACAAGGGAAATTTGCTAAAAAGTGCTAAAAGAAAAGTAGAAAATAAGCAGTTTAACTAAGCTAAAAAAAATAACTAAAAATATCCTAATGAAGATAAGCAACAAAATTTTAATGTCCAAAAAGCACAAGTCCTGAAACCAAGTATTAAGACCTAGAGAAAATCAACTAGTTTATTCAAAAAAAAAATTTGCGACAATTTGACTTTTTTGAGATTTTATGAAAGTTTGACTTTTGTGAACTTTGATTGATCTAAGATGACTTAATATGTTAATATAAGCTAACATGAAATGAAATTAAGCTAGAGGAACCAAATATAAAGCTATATGAATGGTTATGCAATCACAATCCCTAACAGTTGAATGAAATCAAAGGATTAAAGCTAATATTGACTTTTTTACTCACAACCACTGGAATTTATGTTTTAGAAGACCTAATAGGACCTAGAGAAGCATGTACCAACTAAAACCAACAGCAAAATCACACTCCACAGTGGAAAATACTACTGACCCAAACACTCGCTTATTAACTTGTAAATGAGATTTTCAAAGCTAATGACTAATTTATACCATTAAAGTGAATCAGAAGCACTTATAATGATATAGTAAACTAAATTAAACACAAAATCACCACTCCAAACGATAAAGGCTCATAAATCATAGTTGAGCTATTTCAACAGTGAAAAGGAAATTAAGAGCAATTATGCATTCAAGTGCACAAACAGGCAACCTTAAACATTATTTTAACTCTAACATAGAAAATTTTCATACAAGAGGTGAGAAAAATACTAGGTTTGAGGTGGTATTTATAGGAGAAAATTTCTGACAAAATCTGACAGGGGAGCGTGGTCGGCCCCCTTAATTCATGGCCGGCCCCCTTAAAATTAAGAGGGCCGCCCAGCTGTAACGGCCAGATTTTCTGTCTTTTAGTGGGGAAAGTTTATTTGGTGGAAAACTAACTTATTTTGGTTAAAAATTTGAATTCATATATTTAGTATGATTTAAACATTTTCCTTTATTACCAAAAGTGTTTTTCAAAAATATATAATATGTTTATATTATTTTATAACATTTTCTTTTAAATAAAACATTTCCCTTTAATTTCCAAAATTGTTTTTCTAAAATATATAAAATGTTTATAACATTTTATAAAATTTGTAATGTCTAAATAAAAATCCCTTTGATCATAAATGTATTAGACATTTTTTTATACATACCTTAAGTGATTGTTGAAGCATACTCGAGACGTTGAGATGTCGAGAGACGTTGACGTATGAATGCATAGATGATTTGTGATTACAAGTAACCTAAACACGTTACGTTATGTGTAGTAACTTACATCTTTGTCATCATCAAAACATGAAGAGGATGTTTAGATTAAATATCGTAATATTTATGCCAACAATCTCCCCCTTTTTGATGATGACAAACTATGTAAACTATAACTCATAGTTAAATGTATAAGTTACTTGTTTACACTTCTTCTCCCCCTTTTGTCGAAGCAAAAAGGTGGACTCCTAGACGAGACTTCTACTACACTTCAATACTTGGGATAGAATGTATAAGGCGAGCTTGCATCATCGTGAGTGAAGCCTTGACTATCACCAATGCTCCCCCTTGGTGTATGCTCCCCCTTGGTGTATGCTCAAAACTAGTTTTGGCTACCAAAGAATCGAGCGAAAAAAAATAATCCTACAAAACAGAGTTAGTTGAAAAAGACTGCACATATACATAATGATGATGATAGATATATGCATGACACTTATTGGGGAACATGGTATGAATGTCTAAGGTATATGGACTAAAAGTATGACACATGCAATTATTATTATTATTATTATTATTATTTATTTTTTTTTATTTTAAATAACAACCCAAATCCCCCAAAAAAAATAACATGACCAATGCTTAAAACGTAACAATGATTAGGACCGGATTTGACCGACATATTTTGCGAAAGATGTCAAAATGAAGATGAGAATGATACGTTTGTAAAATCAATGAGGAAGGATGAGCATGAATGGTAAAGGGAAGGTGATGACAAAGGGTTGACAATGATGGTTTAGATTAATATATCATTTGACAAAGGTGAATGATTGGGAATCATGGGATTTTT
>LBNU01036886.1:3648-28456 GCA_014162995.1 Artemisia annua | reverse complement strand
GTTTGACATCTATATAATAATAGAGTCATGACTCAAGAAATAGACATGAACAATGAGTGACATTTTAATTCGCATTTCACTAATTAAAAATACTTAAACATTTCGAATGAAATTTTTAAGTTGTCACATTAACTTAGAGAGGTATTAGATTACTATCTAACCATCTGTTGATAAAGAAGTGGATTGTTTGGAAGGGAATGAGATGATGAATGAGGAAGTGAGTATGCATGAAGGCTCTAGGACACTTAAGACACCTTTGAGACTATAATGACCTATCAGATAAGGGTTTAAGACCTAAAGGCAAGAAATATATATACCTAGATGGATGAGACATATAGAGTCAAGCAAGTAAAGGCATTTAGACATGTATCATAAGTACAAAACTATATCATGTCAAAATAGTTATAGAAAGACAATAACTATTAATCTATTATAATAAACATGCATTCAATAACTAAGCAAATAATTATGAAGGCATATAATCAAATCACGTAGGAGCAAATAAACATCTAGAAATATCATATATGCGAGATGCCATAAATCTAGGAGTGAAAAATTCTAATGTGAGGCAAAGTTCATAAAAGTAAACTAGTGTTAGGTATATTTAGGAAGAACCATTTAATCAAGCTGGAGAATGAGTATGAGACTATTACTAGTGGTGCTCAATTCAGGCTAAACACGACCATTTTTACGGGTTACACACACCCAACTTCTCACATAGAAGCAATTCAACCGTTAGGTTAAATTGAATTTCTAGTCAATAGATTCTCCAGTAGTCATTCTCTTTTTAGAAGAAATTGAGTTCCTAAATTTACCTAACGAAGGTTACCAAATATGAAGTTTGCTTGGTTCACTAATACTTGGCTTAAGTGACTCAATCATCATGTTTTTTATGAAGGTAAATCTAGATGATATATTTTACTCATGATCCTAATAGAGACGTGTTGAATGTTTAGACAAGAGTAAACAAAATGTTTTAATCTTTTGTTTATGATTTACCGGTTGTTTGGTTTTAATGGCATATTACTTGATTTAATAAATGTGCTTGATTGAAGAATGCTCCTTAGCATATCTTGTGAAATGAATCTCATTAAGATTATGTATCTTAAATGAATTTGTGATCTTCAAATGATATTAAAACAAGACACTTATATATTCTTAAAAAGATATTATTTTCTATGATTTTTGCCAATGTTATATATCATAATTTAACTAGTATTTGAAAAAAATGAATTTTACTTGTTTATGTATTTTGACAAGTTATTTTTCAATTCTAATAACTTATATTATTTCAAAAAGGAATGTGTAGAGCATTATCTTGTAACACAACCATTCATGCTACAAGGAAAATGAAACACATAGAATATATAGTGTGTATTATTCTTAAATATGTATTTTAGTTTGGAGTGATGATTTTAAGTAGTGTGAGCAAAGTTTACATATGTTGTTATTTTGCTCATGTTTGGTTTTCCGGAGACGACACATTTATCCATTGTACTACAATGTAAATTTCTTGAATATTTCGGATGAAACATCCAAGTTGTCAATCCTACTTCAATGTATATTTTATGAATGTGTTTGCTAAATATTTGGAACACAACTATTGAACAAGTAGACTTAATATGACATCATATTCACAAGTGTGAGTTATGATCCGATGCATATTCTTATCGTCTTGGAAAAGGATTTTGTTATTTTCATATCAATCGAGTGTGATTGAATATGTAGATTCAAGACTATATCCTTTGTTATAATTTGATATAATCTTGAAACTAAGCAAATAACAATCCAATTTCTTGTCCACACTAAAAAACATATCAATTTGATTTGATAAATATATCAACCATAATTTGAATAATGTATTGATATAATATCAAGATCTTTCTTGACCCTCACGAACACTCATTTTAAATAAATAGATATTTTGGTAGTGTGTACCATTAATCCTAAGATTATTTATAAGTGAGGTTAGTGAATGATTGAAAGTTGACTTATTACTACATGATAGTTATATGTTTTGTTTATTTGAAAAACTATTCATTGTTGCGTAAAATGAACACACTTAGATTTTGAAAATACTTTTTCTTTTTATATAACTAATAATGTTTTTAAAAAGATTCAATTTCTCTTATTTAAACAACCTAAGGTAAAACATGGTAATTTGTTGAAAATATTTAGGTGACTAGATTTAACTCATTTACAAGATGTTTAAGTAAGATTAAGCCATCTATACCTATATGCAATGCAAGCATAATATAGCAATCCTAATGCAAGAAATCTAGCATAAGATCTAGTTAAGTATAAACCGGAAAGCTAGCTATAAACTAATAGGGCACATATGCTTAGATATACAATTAGCTAAACTTCAAATAGCAACGATCATCTAATATATTCTATTAACAAAATATAATCACAAAGAAGTTCGCATAACACATAAAACACTTGTCGTCGTTTTGTGTATTATATACACCAATGTTTACTTAGCTCGATTTTATTTGAAAATAAAATGGTTTCCTTCCCATTCTATAATTTAATTAAGATCAATATTTTGAAAACATAAATACTTAATTTTTCAAAAGTATATAAACTAGGAATGCCCGACTTGAAGGAAAAGGTAAAACAAAAGTTTTATGTTAAAACGAGACACAAATGTTTGACCACCGTGTAGTATTTTGCCTTTATGACAAATTTAACTTTGAAATGATTTTTTAAGTATTTTTAAATGAAAGTAGACTCAATTACCTTTAAAACACCGGGTGGCACGACTTCTACGGACTTACGGTTAATTTTATATGATTTTTCAAATTTTCTGAAAACTGTCGAACAGACAGGCGGACCCCTTAATTTTAAGGGGGCCGCCCAATATTTAAGGGGGCCACCCAGACAATTAAGGGCGCCGCCCATCTGGTACTTAAAAATGCTTTTTTTGTTAAACATTATTTTCTAACTTTGTGGAAATGTGTGAAACTTTCTGAGTTTAATACCGAACATATAATACTTATTTTAAGCATAATTTTATTTCGAGCTAGTATAATTAGTGTATATAATATCAAAACAAATACAAGTTAATCAACAAAACACTTTTCATATTTAATCCTCCTTAATAGGTAATTTGATACATGGATCGTACTCAATTTTTAAAACCATTTGTTTTGTGTATGGGCATGTTGGAAAGGCGTAATCACACCAAAGACAAAGAAGTTGACGATTGATGCCGATTGCTGAAAAGATGCAGATTCATCATCACATGCTTACACTTCAACATCATAACTCTAGATATCATGATCAAAGAATGGGCTTTGACTNTCACAATATTAACTTGCAACTATAACACAATCAATAATCATGACAATATAAGCAACACCCAACACATAAATGCAAGCATAGATATAAAGCGATAAATGCAAGAGTAAATGTAAAGAGATAAGAGAAAGAAGATGCAAACCGGACACGATGATTTATAGTGGTTCGGCTACAAGGTCTCCTTCCTTGCCCTACTCCACTCCCCGAGTCACCTACTCGAGAGTTTTCTTCACTACTCAACAAGCTCCCTTTTGGCGGAGAAAACCTTACACAACGTTGCTTACATTGTTTAACGACACTAAGCTAAATATCGGGTTCTAATAGTAGCTAGAACCAATCTCACGACACTACTTCAATCACTACACAATTTCTTCACAACTTCACGACTTCTTCACGACTTCATGACTTCTTCACGACTTCACGACTTCATGACTTCTTCACGACTTCACAACTTCACTACTTCTACACGACTTATTCACACACCTACATCTTCACAACTAATTGACTTCTCCACACTAATACTTCTTCCCACTACTTCTTACTCACTCATTGACTCACTACTAAGTAGGATCATGTTGATCTACTTGTTACATATACTTACATAATTTATTTCTACAACTTCACATCAATATAAACTAGACTCTAATATTTCTTGATTTGAGGATGAAGAAGTATTCTTCTTTTGCACTTTGAGAGATGAATGAATGAAAGAATGGATCACTTGAAACAAAGATTAATAATCTTATGATCAAATGATTTTAGAAGGATGTTTAGAAAAATTTGGATCTGAAAATTTTCATACAAGAGGTGAGAAAAATACCAGGTTTGAGGTGGTATTTATAGGAGAAAATTTCTGACAAAATCTGACAGGGGAGCGTGGCCGGCCCCCTTAATTCATGGCCGGCCCCCTTAAAATTAAGGGGGCCGCCCTTATAATTAAGGGGCCGCCCAACTGTAACGGCCAGATTTTCTATCTTTTAGTGGGGAAAGTTTATTTGGTGAAAAACTAACTGATTTTGGTTAAAAATTTGAATTCATATATTTAGTATGATTTAAACATTTTCCTTTATTACCAAAAGTGTTTTTCAAAAATATATAATATGTTTATATTATTTTATAACATTTTCTTTTAATTAAAACATTTCCCTTTAATTACCAAAAGTGTTTTTCTAAGATATATAAAATGTTTATAACATTTTATAAAATTTTAATGTCTAAATAAAAATCCCTTTGATCATAAAATGTATTAGACATTTGTTTATACATACCTTAAGTGATTGTTGAAGCATACTCGAGACGTCGAGATGTCGAGAGACGTTGACGTATGAATGCATATATGATTTGTGATTACAAGTAACTTAAACACTTTACGTTATGTGTTGTAACTTACATCTTTGTCATCATCAAAACATGAAGAGGATGTTTAGATTAAATATCGTAATATAAATATCGTAATATTTATGCCAACAGGGTAAGGGTGGTGGAGGTTATGGGTGAGTGTGGTGGACAAGTGGTGCAGGTGGGGGGTGAAAACCAGGGGTGGTTTTGTATGGTGGTATAGCAGATGGTGGTATTGGGAGGGAAGGGCGGTTTTATTATTTAAAAGGGGTGGGTTATTACTGGTTTTGTGTATTGGGCTAGGTAAATTGGGCCTGAGAAGGTTTTGGGTTGTTAGGATTAGTGGTAGTGTTTGGGTTGGACTCGTGTTTGGGTTAAAAATAACAACTAGGGTCCGTTTGGTTTAGAGAATTATCAAAAGGACCTATTTTGTATTTTTTGAAAAGTACAAGGGTTTGAATTGCAACTGTTCCAAAGTGATTCCAAGGGTAAGACTTGCCAAGTTCCAATAATTCAAGGATCATAGTTGACTTTTCTACATTTTGAAATTCCAGGGACTAATCTTGCCAAACTTTGAAACTTTAGGGACTAAATTTGTAATTTCTTCAAATCTTTCACCCAGGGATTAAACTTGGCAATTTGTGAACTCCAAGGACCAGTGTTGACTTTTTCTTCCAAAATCCAATGCTTAAGGGCCATTTCTGCCAAATTCCAAACTTGAGGGACTAATCTTGCCATTTGTTGAAGTTTGCAATCCGTAGGTACAATTTGTCATTCCTTGATTCCTGGGGACTATTTTTTACTTTTCTTTGAAATAATTTATCCAGGGACCATTTTTGACAATTTTTGAAAGTTTAGGGACTGAAACTGTCAATTATAATTTTGCTTATTTTTCATCTGTTTTCAGTCCTTTTGTACCTGTAACATATAAAAACACAATCATGGGATATTTTCTGTATTTTGAGGCATTTCTGAGTGTTTTTAAATGTTTTTGTAGTTCAAATGGGACAAAAATGATGAGTATTTACATACTTACACATCCCGTGCTAGGAAATGTCCTAAGTCCCAGTTGCTTTTTCATTATTAGATTGTAGTGGGCTCTAGTCATGATGTTTATGTGAGACTTAAGATCTATGTAAGCTTTCCAAACATGCAAGTGACCTATGTTGCATGGTATATTGATGTTGGAAGGGTCACCTATTTTGATGATTGGGTTACCTAGGAAGTATGGTGTCTCGGGGTCATCGAATAGATCCTTATGGTATGCACGTTCTTCCTTAGTGGGCTACCTATCGAAGTAGTTCTCTCCATCATCTACTTCTTCTACTTCCTTTTTCTCACTCTCCTCAACTTTCTTAGCCTCCTCCTTACGCTCACTATCTACTTCATTTTTAGTGATTGGCTTAATAGTGACAACGTTAACAAAATGAACATGTTTGGAGGATGAGGGGTCCTTGATTTGAGGTCCGCTACTTGTGTTTCTAGCGTCCTTATTTGGTGATGGCACCCCTTTGGTTGTTGAATGCTTTCAATAAGTTGTCTATCTTATTGGTCATCTCCGCTTGTTGTTGATTAAATTCAGATTCGAACTTAGCCATACGAGCTTCTTGAGATGCCATAAACCTAGACATCATTCCCTCGAGGTTATTGATACTACCATAATTATTGGAGGGATTGTTATTGAAAGTACGGTTTGAGGATGAACCGTTTGATTGAAAACGATTAGGTGGATTGGAAGAATTGTTTTGGGGCGTGTTTGGGTTTTGTTTCCACCTAAAGTTTGAGTGATTTTTCCAAGATGGGTTGTAGGAATCACCGTAAGGGTTTGGCTCGGGTTTGAAAGTGTACCACTTCTCTCCCGCTCCGTCGGTACGCGAGGATGCGTAGTCCGCAAAAGCTTATTCGGGGAGTTCCATGCAATCTCGAGTGTCGTGGGGACCACTACAATATTCGCATGAGGAAGTGATTTTGTTCACTTGGCTTGAAGGTTTAGGAGCCTCGTAGGATTTCATTAGATACTTGACTTGGTCCTCAAGTTCCATGATCCTACGGTCGGAAGTGCTTGAATTATTCGAAGGCAAAGATATTGCCTTGACCGTTTTATTCAAATCACGGGGATCATTCCAACTTTCGTTGTCATAGAGAGCAAGATCTTCTAGGAGTTCCCATGATTGTTCCGCACTTAGATCACGTAGCTTGCCACCAGCCGCTTGGTCAATGGTTTGCCTCGTGGGAATATTGATATGGTCATAGAAAAGTTGGACTTGGAGCCAAAGGTCTATGCCATGATGAGGGACTTTTTGGAGTAAGTCTTTGAATCGAGTCCATGCCTCGTAGAGGGTTTCTCCTTGACGTTGTTGGAACACCAAGATGTCATTCCTTAGCTTTGTGGTTCTTCCCGGTAGGAAAAATTGAGCTAGGAAGTGAGTGGTGAGATTATCCCAAGAGGTGATGGATCCTGCGGGCAGACGTTCTAGCCTCTAACTAGCTTGGTCTCGCAGAGAGAATTGAAAGAGACATAATCGGGTAGTCTCTCGAGTTTCAACATTAAGGTCTATGGAGTCCACGAATTTAAGAAAGTCCTTGAGATGTTGATTTGGATCTTCGGAACGAAGTCCATGGAATGCACATCCGCTTTGCACCAACCGGATGGTGTCGGATCGCAAAGGAGACACATTGGCTCCTTGAGTGAGCTCAATGGTGTTTCGGTAGCCTTGATGGCTAGGACGGGAGTATTCTCCTAAAGTACGGGCTCTAGGAGGTTGGTTTGGTTGGGGTGGGTTGTTTGGTTGAGGTGGGTTGATGGGATCAAAGATGTTACCACCTTCCATGATGGCGGATGGTAATGGTTACGAACAAAAACACGAAGAAAAAGATAGACTAAAGAAAACCTAGAAAAATAAAAATAAAAATCTCACTAGAAAGGATTCTAATGAGTAGACCTAAGTAAAATTAAAATTTTCAACCTAATCAATAACTATTCCCCGGCAACAGCGCCAAAAACTTGATAGCGTGGGTTTTGCAACCTATGCACTTAGGTTTTACCTCTCAAGGAATCTTGAGAAGCTTACAACCCCCACCAGGCAGTGTACCTGAGCGATGTAGCATAGTGAAGTGGCAAGTACCGGGGGATTGATCGTTCTCTCGGGGAATAGTGTCCTTAGGCTTGAAAAGCAACTCTAATTAGGTCTAAGGGTTGAGGGATGATTCTTTTTATATTTTTATATTTTATGAAAGCAAGTAAAAATCTCGGTTTTGGAAGGAGTGGGCGGAATTAGTTGATAGCCAACTAACCCAAATATCTACTTTTGCAAATAAAATTAAATAACAAAAAAATTAAATTGGTTGTGAAACTTATAAATGAGAAATATGTGTTTACTTAGATTTCCTTACTCCCTAGCTATCTTTTATATGTTAATTGGTTTGTTGTGATTATGTGGATGACGGGTTGTATTCCTTTAAACCATTCGTAGGGCCGTGTACGATCTTCCCTAACTCTATAAGCTCCTACTTCACTCCTATGTCGAGCCGATTTAAGCTCCTAACATGGGATCATTAGAATTCGCTCATGCATTAAATACAACCAAATAATCGTAGTACACATCCGATTCATGTTTCTTAAGACGTTCAAGCAAGTTACCGTATAGGAGGTTAGCCAGTTTTCTTAAGCCTAACATCGACTTCACCCAACCACAATAATCACAAGCAAACCAACAACATATAATCAATAGCTAGGTTTCATTAGATCTAAGCAAACACAATAAAGACCTAGCCTAGCATGTTAATTGAAAGACAAGCATAAGATATAATCAAACAACACATAGACATATTGATTGATTTGAAAGAAGACTTATCTTTAATTAAACATCAAGGTTTCAAGGGTGAAAAACCTTTAAAAATACTGTAGAATACGAGCTAGGGTTTTTCCCAAAAGTTGCACACTAATGAATGAAAATTAGAAAAGTATATATAGATTTTACAAGCTGACGGCGTCTCGTTCTAGTGCGTGACGCCGTCATCTCGCCGCCAAACTTATATTCGGATTACTCAGATTTACTTCTGACGCTGTCCCTCTTTAACCTTCTCTGGGCCGTCTCCCTTTGTCACAAAACGTGACGGCCTACATCCAAATACACGTGACGCCGTCACCCTTTAAAACTTCAAATATTTCTGGGGCGTCTGGTGTAAAAATCATCCTTCGTTTGTCAAAGCGTGACGCCGTCAGGTACTATTTCCAGCATATTTTGAGACTTTGTCGTTTTCTTCATTTTTATGCTCCAAAAACGTCCAAAATGCTTCCTTTTCCAGAATTCCTCTTCAAAGTACCTAAAATGACAAAAGGAACGATTTAGGGCAATATTTGATCAAATAATTACGGATTAGGGCTTAAATGACCCCCTAAAAGCGGTACACTTTTCGCTTCATCACCTAGCCTAGTAAGCCCATGGCTCATTATGTGAAAAAAAAATATAACGTAATTGCCCCCCTCAAAGACTAGACGAGTGTTTTTAGCTTTTTTGCAAGATGAAATGACATTCAATATAATTTATACCTTTAATAATTCATATATTTTTAAGCACCAGGTGAAAGCTTATTTTTATAACATTATGTTAAAAACATTAACCCTTATTGTTATTTAACTACTTGTATGCTAAAATTATAATTTTGCATAATCAAAGTTTGTATTATTTCTGGCTTAAGGTTGAATCATGGGCAAAAAGCAAATAATTTCTACTCCACAAAACACATATGTAATTTTTTATATTTTTGTTGCCTTTTCTTTTAGAGTAATTACATGTATCCCCACTAATTTTGGCGCTCAATCAAGCTATGGTTATTAAAATTTATAAGGGTAGAATTGTCTTAACATAAATAAATATCAAAATGGGTATTTTTATTATTTTAAATTTTGATTGAGGATATATGTAATTAAGAAGGTTACATTGGAGATGTATGTAATTATCCTATAAAAATAAGTAAGGTTTTATAAAATGATGCAAGAGTTCCATGCAATGTGTATGATAATATTTTCTTTAACCCTTATGCTAGTTTTAGGGATTTATATACATACCGTAAGTGATTTATGTCAAAGGATAACCATGTCTAAAACTTGGCAGACTTCACATCCTACTTCAATTGCATGCACTTTCTCATTCATCTTCTTCATGTCACTTCCAAGATTAGCCACTTGAACCTTTAGTGCATTCAATCCATCCGTACTACTTTCACTTCTTCGACCAGTAGATGCTCCATCATGCCACATTTGAGAATGATCAACCATTTCCTGAATTGCTGTCTTAGCATCTTCAAGACTCATTTTCGTAATTGGATCTTGGGAGTCCAACATCTGTCGGGTAGCTACATCCAACCCTTTGTAAAATCCGATCATGATCTGTACCTCAGTCAAATCATGTTGGGGGCATTTCAAGAGCAGATCATTGAACCTTTCCCATGCTTTGTAGAGGGTTTCTCCTGCTTCCTGCTTAAAGTTGTTGATTTCTTCCATCTTCTTGGCAGTTCTAGAGGGTGGACAATACTTGCTCAGAAACTTTATCTTCAATTAAGCCCAAGTATATGTTTCCACCAGGTATAGTCTTAACCCATCGACTTGTTTGCCTAGTAAGTGTCTTAGGGAAGACACGTCACATAACATGATCCAGACTCACATCAGGTGAGTGAAACATGTCGACAATCTCGAGCACCTTCTCCACGTGCTTATTAGCATCTTCAAATTCAGATCCGCCGAAGGTGTTCTCTCGAAGTTCCTTAAGAAACTGCCCCTTCAGCTCAAACTTAATGTCCTCTCCGAATGCAGGCCTAATGATTCTGGGATCCGCATTGTCCCGAATCTGCGCCATCTACTCCTCAATCGTTTAGGTCATCTCGTACCTAAAATCAAACAATAGGTATCAGTAGATACGTGTTACAAAGAATAAAGCTGCGTCTAAATACGAAAAATAAAATATTTTTGGTGTTACTGTTCACCAATTACGCCGTAAACAGAAAACCATTTACGCCATAATCAATCTTTAAAAAGTACGAATACTGAATTAAAACCATTAAGCCGTATCAAAATAAATCAATACGCCGTAAAGATAAATAGTAACGATGTTTAAAAGTTTTATGGTTTTTTTAGAAAATTTTAATAAAATTAAAACTAACAAATTAATCTAATTAAAAATAAAAACTAAAATAAAAAGAAAATGAAAATTAAACTAAGACAAATAATCTGTATCAGCAACGATTACGACGTATACTGGAAAGCAATATGCTGTAAGAATCAAGAATTACGCCGTATCCAATGAAAGTGAATACGCCGTAAACCTAACCTGAGACAGTAGACAGTTAAAAAACAAAGAAAACAAACAAAACAAACAACAACTAAAGCAATCTAAGAAAAACACAAAACACACTAAATTAACCTAAAACTAAACTACTTCCAGGCAGTGGTGCCAAAAACCTGATATGTGTTCGTTGTAGGTATTTTTATATTCAAGTTTTAATATTTATATTTAGCCGGACTTATACCTTAAAGACACACTTTCACGGGTAGTGTACTCGATCAGATGTAGCCAGTGGGGTAAGTACGAGGTCGGTCTCGAAAATAGTACGCCTAGGTCCTATCTAGTGTATTTTACACGTTTAAAAGGTGGGTTTTGATTGATTTGATTATTAAACTACTGAAAACGTAAAAAGTAAACTAAACTAATTAAACTACAATTGTGATCAATAAGAGAAAGAAGTGCTAGCCATGTTAATCCTATTCCATTCTAGTCATCCGTTTATTAGTACAATGATCTAATTGTAAAGTACTAGTGATGTCAGGATATGAGGGGAATATCTCCTTGGTCCAGACAACACCCCCACACTCCTATCTAACCTAGAATAAACCACTTAGTCCATACATCTAGCCACTATAGATATAATCTTCTAGGTCATTTGGTCCATGCACCTATCGGACTACAAGCATGCATTAAGCTATGTCATCTAATCTATGTGATTTATCAGTGGTATCCACTTGGTCCATGCGATACCTTACCAATTCCCCATTTGATCCATGCAAGAAAGGTAAGCCCCTACTTAAATGTTCTCATAATATACATCCAATACCCACTTGGTCCATGCGATACTAGACTTAAACTACTCGAACAAATAAACAACGATTGAAACAATAAACACATAAGCAATACAAGAAAATAAATCTAAATAAACGGAAATAACTATCATAAAATATTTATAAACATTGCTAACACCCAAGGGTATTAGCCCATAATGTATGTAAGCGTGATTCTACGAGCCCACTGTATTGTTTTTAGTCTCTGATGCCTGATCCCTTCTATATAACTGGCCGGATCCATTTGAAAAAGGATCCGGTGGAACCGGTCAAACAGAGCTATGTATATACCACTTCTCATCCCACTCAGACTTCCAGACCTTATTAGACTAGTTGCTCATGTCGTATTAGTCACAATTAAGCTATCCTTGGTGTTAGTAGTTCCCATATTCACTTATGGATGACTTAGGACTCTTCCAAGATGTTTATGATTTATCATTTCTAAAATACTCACTACTTTTCCATTCCGTCTCTTACATCTTCTTTATCTCATCCTAATCCACTTACTTTCATAATAATTATATTTTTCATAAATTTATTTTATCCATTTTACCCTCAAAATGCTCTATAATCAATTTTTCATTTCTTATAATTTTCAAGAATTTTTCTAATTTTCCTCTTGACCACAATCTGATTCCTACCTTCATTAAACACTCCCTAAACCAAACTAGTTTCATCCTTGATCATTTATTGGTCTTCTTTAGGTCTCATTTCTCCATAAAACTCATCATTGAGTCACTTTTCATCATTAGTTTAAGCTCTCAGAATTTCTTTCATTTAAGCAACCTCCTTTAAATCATAACACCAACCTATATAGGCTAGAACTCTTAAATGCCTAACCTTTCTTTCTCTTTTCTATCTCAGTCTTTTGAAAGGGATCTGATGGATCCGGGCAAACAGAGATAGATAATACTACCATTAATCACTCAAATCTCACTTATTATCCAACCCAACGCTCCACATTGTCTTTAATAACTCTCCTAGAAGAGTGTATCTCATTGTTTGACCTTTGTGCATGTAAATGATTAAAATTTGAAGGATTTTAGTGGTTTAGGCTTTAATACCTTTGCATG
The DNA here is from genome assembly GCA_014162995.1 of Artemisia annua. Lineage (NCBI taxonomy): Eukaryota > Viridiplantae > Streptophyta > Magnoliopsida > Asterales > Asteraceae > Artemisia > Artemisia annua. The sequence goes on along the minus strand of LBNU01036886.1, from coordinate 15,628 downwards.
ATCCCTCACTATTTAAACCACTTGTGTTTGTGCTTCAAACCCACACCTCAACTTCACATTTTCCTGCTGTAAACTCACATTCTAAAAACTTCTCAAAATGACTAAGGCACGTATAGTGTACGAAAAACCACACGTATAGTGTACGAAATCTCATCAACCGAATCTTCACCTATAAAGAAACCCTCACCTAACTACATACAAACTCCACCTTCCATTCAACAAACATTACCACAACTTGCTCCCATTGAGCCTACACCATTACTTGCACTTCATAACACACCCATCTCAACACAACCTACACGAATTTTACCTACTGAACCTTGTCAAATATCATTTGCTACACCTCCTACTTCTCCACACCCATTCATGAACTCTTTAGAGGATTGTACTCCTAGACCTCTCAATCCACCACCATTGCCTACATTCTCGTCTTTGAGAGAATGACTACTCAACAACCTTCTTCCCATAACATAGGTGTTGACATTAATGTGTCACCACCAATAGCGCACGTCTCTCCTTCTCTTCCACCCTCAAATTGACCATTTTAGGTAATGAGAAGATTTCAACCACCTTAACCAAACAACATAGATAATGACACGTCCACCTCCTCTTCCTATACACACATCTGCACCAACATCCGTTGTACATCCACAACTTTCTCACTTAGGTCCATCTACTTCAAACATGCCTCCACAACCTTCTATCCTAGGTCCATATATACCTTCATCACCACCACAACCAAGTCATGATGAGACTTGCAACCATTGTCAATATATCCGAACCTTTGTTCATGAATTACGCAATGAGATGCGGTTCATGTTTTGTCACCTTCTTGAACGTCTAGATGACATTAGCAACCTAACCATCCTTAGAAACTTTGAAGTGCAAGCACAGGTGGTCATCCTCTTCTATTTTTAGTTTATCTCATTAGGATTTTCTTACTTGTTAGATCACTTTCTTAGTTTCAGAGAATTGATCATTGTTGTATCATTTCTCTTATTTTCATTAAATGAATCTACTTGCTTAAATGCTTCTTGATTATTTGGGCATGTTGGTGTGATTATGAATTGCTTTAATATTCTTTCCTGCTTTATTTTCTTTAAAATGCTGCTAACAAGATGCAGGTACCCGGATCCCTTGATTTCTACCCGGCAGATCCTTTCTTAAAAGGATCTGGCGGATCCGGGCATTCAGAAACCAAAATGAGCCTTTACTCAGCTCATTTTTAAGCAAAAGTCATATTACATGCTTGCTTTCTAACCTTTGTTTTGTAGATTTTCAAAACACACTTGGAGTACTTGACGCCCTCAATAAGGGGGGGGGGGGCTTTCGTCAAAGCAAAATCATTGCACAATTTGCAATGTTCTCGTCTTAGCATTCCGAAATACTTGACGCCCTCACCAAGGTGGAGCACTTGTCAAGGGGGAGCAAATAAGCATGTCTTTACATTTCTTAGCTCTTATTCTCTTATCTTTTCAAAATTCTTGCATTCGGGTTAGTATCTTTTCTACAAAAAGGGGGAGAAAAGAGTAAAAACTTAATTAAAAAATTTACAAATTTTATTTTTACTTAAAATAATTTTATGTTTTGTCATCAACCAAAAGGGGGAGATTGTTAATATAAATAAACCATAAAAACGTTTATTTATATTTTACGATCTTCTTTTGTTTTGTCGATAACAAACATAAAATCATTTTAACGAAATAAATAAAACACGTAAAGTCTTGAGTCAATAGTTTACTAGCTCATTTCACTAGTTAAATCGTTTACATAAAACCAAAACCAATTTTATAATCACTTATAAGTAACTTTGGTTACTTACATTTTATAAAAATACAGATTAGCTAAAATGTAATATAAAGACTTGGACTATTTATAACCAAAACCCATGACCCATGGAGCTTGACCCAAAACCCATGACCCATTGCATGACATCATGCATGACATAAAAAATGGGTAATATCCATGACCCATGACCTAAAGTCCATAACCCATGACCCAAGATGTCTTTGACATCATGCATGACATCACATGACCATGGACCATAACCTATAACCCAACACCCGTAATTGTAACCCAAAATCCGGACTGGTACTACTAGATAGCCGGATCCCTTTGGGAAGGGATTTGGGGAATCAGGGTGAATAGTGACAAGAAATGCCTATAAATAGTGAGTCATTTCTTCCTTATTCCTTACCCCTTTTAGACATATCTTCTCTCTATGTTCTAAACTCTCTAACCTCATATCTAAGGATCTTTTATGTAGCTTTGCTCTTAGTGATTCTCTAGGTTCCTTTTAAAGGCGAGACCTCTAGAAGACGTGCTAGCTCGAAGACATGGGTTGCTAGGTTTCATCATCATCAAGACCACTGAAGTGAATCTTTTTGTTGATTCGATGTGTTGTGTTAGTTAGTGATGTTTGTTTAGTTCCTCCGTTGTAAAGGAACTCGGTATCTAGTCTTATACCGGCTAAAGTGTAGGCGACGTAGGTTTGGTTCTACCTTGTGGAAGAACCCGGTATCTAGCCTTGTACCGGATAACATGTAGGCGACGTAGGTTTAGTTCTACCTTGTGGAAGAACCCGGTATTTAGCTTTGTGCCGGAAAGAATGTAAGCGGCATTGTGAAGGCTTCTCCGCCGGTGAAAGGAGCTTATGGTGTATAGTGTTTACAAACTCTCGAGTTGGGTACTCAGGGAGTGGAGTAGGGCAAGGAAGGTGACCTTGTAACCGAACCAAGATAAATGCTTGTGTTATGGTTGTGTCTCTCTATCTCTATCTCTTAGTTTAGTTTATATATATCTAAACTATCAAATATCTAACGCATCCAAACTAGATTGAAATAAGTTGATTTAAAAGTTTTAAAACTTAGTTTTAATCGGTAAAACTATTCAGCTCCCATTCTAGTTTTCTACAAACACTTACAAAAGTAGATGGTTTTGAGAGAGATTTGATCCTAATAACTATCCACACGTCATTTCTAAACCCGAATACGCGATCTATACTACACCATAACGCATCTAAGCTTCAAAAATCTTGATCAAAAGTTGAAAAATATATGAATTGGGGTTGTTGGGTGGTGGTACATAGGGTGGGGGGGGGGAGAGAGAGAGAGAGAGAGAGAGAGAGAGAGAGAGAGAGAGAGAGAGAGAGAGAGAGATTGTGTTTGTTAACTTTGGAGTGATAAGGATGTGTTTATAGATAAGATTAGAAGGTTCTAGGTTTGGTTAGTGGAAGTAGTGGAGAATATGAAGGTAGTGGTGGTGTTAGTGGGACGTGTAGTGGTGGAGGAGTATGGGTGGGGTTGGTTTGTAGATAAGGATCCAAGGCATTTGTCTTGTTGTCGGGTTTTTGAATTAACGCTTATAACAAGAACGTAAGACGTAATTAAATCACGAAAATAATCGATTGACCAAAATTGTCACAAGATGGTGAAAATACCTTTAAAATGACTCCATATACGTCAAAACATATTTATTTTAACGTAAGATTTAATCAGGTACATGCCGGTATGCGTTGCGTCGTTTTTACGAGTTTGAACTAAACGCTCGCACACATGATCATATATCAACATAATAAGCATATATCATCGGGAATCAATTAAAATCATATCCCGAAGGCACGGGTTGCCACAAAATACTAAAATCTTAACTAAAAACGGGATTCTAATAATAGTTAAGCGTGCTCGCACCACAACACAATTGGGTTGGGTGACCAAAATGGAAAATCACATAAATTCATAAAAGACAAGTACTGACCTAAAATAGGCTGTTACTGCCCTAACCAACAGCGAAGAAAAAATGAATCAATCTGAACAGAGCTGGTGGGAGCAGCCTTGGTGGTGTTTGGAGAATGGGAGGCGTTGTTGTGCTTCTGTTAGGGTTTTTTTAGAATGAAAAGACAAAAAAGGGAAAACAAGAAGATAGAATGGTGCTCAAAAATCTCAAAATTTTAAGTATTCTAAGACCGGGCTTTTTAATAGTTAACAGGTCTATTTGAGCCTTTTTAGACAGGTGCAAATTATTAACACCAGTCTATATGTCTTTTTTATATTTAGACCTGTGTTTGTTATTTTCACCGGTCTAAAACGGTTAGCTGGTAAAATTTTATTTTTAGACCGGTGTTTATGATAGAAGGTCTTTAAAAGGAGATCTAAAAGGCCTGATTTGTAATGGTGGTATTAATTTTTTTATTTACGCTTTGTAAAACAAGAAGAATAAAAAGCGTACATATATCATTTTTTTTTTTTTTTTTTGTAATGTATTACTGATTATTCGAAAGAAAATGTGTATGGAATGTGCCTCAATTTTTATCCAAATAAAAAGTTCAAAAGAGCTAATATCTTTAGAAGGTTTCTGTTAGCAGTTGTTATCGAGCAAAAGAAAATGCAATTTTAATTAACATGTTTAACAAGTTAATATTGGCATATGGTCATATTTTTGTTATGCATGTTTGTTCATTTTAATATCTTAACTATCTATAATAGAGAAATGGTCAATCTTGAAAGTGGAATATTGAAAGTTGGTCAAACATTCAAAGTGGAATACTGAATAATCAAGGTTTGACATTAAGGCTACGTTTGGAAAGTATTTGATGTAGAAAAACTGAATTTTTGGTCTATAGCCATGCAAATTACAAGATTACGACATACCATATATACATAAGGAAAGCTTGACTTTTACAAGAATGGGTTGTTTATGTTTAAGAAGGAAACGATTTGTTTATGTTTAAGAAGGAAACGGTTCATAAAGAACATCAATGCTAGGAACCGCGTTTTTATTTTTGTATTGAAGTCTGATTCGCTTAAACCACCTAACACAAAACCTAAAACCAATCTATTCTGTCATTTTTCTTCTCTGTCAAAAACACACAGACTACACTCCTTTTTCTCACAACCGGTGCCCATCACAAACCTATTCTTCATCTCTCTCTAAAAACACACACACCAAAAGCCCATCTTTGTTACCACTGAAACTGCCGCCACCATAACAACCTCTCTCTCAAATGTTATGGTGTGCTAGGTGGTTTTTGTAGGTGGCTTTGGTGTTGATTTGAGTGTGTTTGTTTGTTCTTTCCATTCAGATCCAGCCGGGTAGGTGGTTTTGCTGTTCGTTTCGTTCAGATCTACCACAGTGAATCAGGTCTGTGTTTTGACATTTTCAATATGCTAGATCCGTTAATCTACCTTTGTTTTAACCTTCTTAGAGTAATGGTGAGATCGATGCTGCTTCTCGCTGGCCTTAAGTTTGTTTTAGCTGGGTTTAATCGTTTTATGTATGTTTAGTGGCTTCTGCGAATGTTACGTATTTCGAGATTCTTTTGCAGCACGGTGATTCTTATGAAAGCGGATAAGCTTTTGTTATGCTTATTCAAAACAGTGGGAAAACTTTATGTGAAAACATTTTTTTCACAAATCTTTCCGGCGCGTTTTTGTTAGAAAAAATTACCGCAACCCATCACGCCTCTCTCACACCACACTACTTACCCATCCACTTCTACTTTAGCTTTAGAGTTTAAGACGTCTTATATGACTATATATATACTATCTTGTCATTATATTTCTCCTTTTTATAACTTTCATTAGGTATTTTTGTTAATGTGACATTTCTTCTAAGTTTTGCTGCAAGCGGATCCTTTCTCGAAAATTACTTAGCCGTGATGCATAAATTATTCAGACAAAAACGGGGAAGTAACACACACTGCTCAGTGATTTGCATGTAGCTATCACATCCAGATGGTATAAAACTATGTGACAATGACAAAACTCTTCAGGTTCATGTTGGAAAAATGAATATTTTTTAACTTAATTCCGAGTTTTAATGATAGTTCAGCATAGTAGAAAAGATACTTAGCCTACAGTGATAAAGAGGAATACTTTGCATTGCAAAATAAAAAAAAAAAAAACAAAAAAAAGTAAGCTGACCATCTATGCTTTCATTAATGCTCATAAACGGCATGTCAAAGAAGTGTAAGTAACGGAAAACTATGGCGCCATTGCAAATTCTGAACATATCATGAGACTAGGCAAAACAAAAATAATTTTGGTTCCTTATGTTAGATTTCAAGTATAATCAGTACAATCACACAAAAGCGGACCAAACTTCAATTAAATTTGAAGATTGAGATATCCACGAGAACAGAAAGATTGCATTTCGAAGCCCCAACGTCCCTTGAAGTCTTGACCTAATAGCATCCAAACAAAGTATAAAAAATGGATATCATGAGTGCCCACACAAACAACATATTACTGTTTAAAAAAAAAAGAAAACATATCACCGAGTAAAATTTAGTCTATTTTTTGATTGACGTTTCAAACATATAGAACCTAAGAGTTTCTAGATACTCATAACGGTTACGAGGACACTAAAAATTACCATAACTTAAATAACAATGCTTGATATATGTTATTGCGAAGACTTTGGATCTCTAATATAGAAGTTGTTTGTCAGTAATTATTTTTCTCCGCCGCTTTGTAAGCGTACATGGTGTTTAATTGAGGTTTAAATTTTCATTTTTTAAAATATAACGCTTGGGTATACTGTTGTCTTAACAACTACTCCAGGTGAAAATCATGTAATAAAAACACTATAATTTTTTCAACCACATAATGAATGAAAAGAAAGAGCGTAACTGACGTTACCTCTAAACCATGCATGTAATCCAAAAAAATGACGCGCGCACACACAACAAAACACAGAGTGATATCATGACAACTAGAATTTATCGAAAACTACGCACCCACTGCCGCTAGGCGCGGGTTGCCCCCTCATTGCTTGCGTTTGGAAATAGGATGTCCGATTATTCTTTTAAGGAATCTCGATCCGGCAAATGGATTATGTAATGGCACGAGGTTGATATGTAAACGTTTTGACCCTAATATCATCAACGCTGAGATTGCTGTCGGACAACATGCTGGAGTTAGAGTGCTCTTGCCAAGAATTCCTCTTGCTCCATCTGAAGAAGACATGTTTCCTTTCAAACTAAAGAGAACACAATTCCCTATTCGCCTTAGCTTTGCAATGACTATTAATAAAGCACAAGGCCAAACAATTCCAAATGTGGGTGTCTATTTGCCCGACTATGTTTTCTCGCATGGCCAGCTTTATGTGGCATTGTCTAGAGGGATATCCCGTAGAACAACAAAGGTATTGGTTAAACCAGTCAACGAGTTCCGTCAAGCAGGAATCTACACCTCGAATGTCGTTTATCAAGAAGTTTTACGCGAAGAGTAACATGTGTTGTTAGTTTTTATTTCATAACTAATGTAATGTTTTACTTTCAATTTCATTAAATGTTTTTATATGTTGTTTGATAGATGTTAAGAATTTTTCCTAGACTTTAGTTATCATATAGTACAACCGTTAGCAATTACATTATGATATGTTCACGTTCTATTTTGAACGCTACACAAAACACTCACCACAATATCACAAATCGTTAATTATTTGCCGCTAGAAACCGTTGCTATGCACGGGTACTCGCCTAGTATAAATAAAAATAAAATGCTATTCAAGTAAACAAATCCTTGAATCTTCAAATCATCATAGGAGTTCAAACTTCTAGCTTCAACCAGTTGCGTCTTCTATTAGTATTATGCAAAATGCATAATCTAATAACCTAATAAGAGTGACTTCCGTAGCAAATCGAATTTGAAGCATAAAACATGGTCTAATCGACCCAACCTTCCAGCATATCAGACTTTGAACCAATCTTCCAACAAATACGAGTGAAACACATGAAGACAACTAATGATCAAGTCACACTGCAACCTTCCAAACCAAATCCATTTGCAGCTTCTATTAGAATTATGCAAGAAGCATAATCTAATAATATAATAAGAGTGATATCCGTAGCAAACAAATTTAAAAACAAACAGGGTATAATCAGCCCTAACCATCAGCATAGGATAACTTGAACCAATCTTCAACCAATGCGAATGAGACACATGAAGACACCCAGGATCAAGCCACAATGACACGCCTCACATGATCACAGAAAACATAAGAAAATAACATCAATTACCCACCATATACATGTGATCACATCAAACACTATGACAAGATTATGAGTACCATTGAGCTGCCCAAGTGCAACCATGATAAGAATGCCAACTGAAGGTAGTATAATCTGCCCTAGACTAACACAAGGGTGATATCATAACCATCAAACCCTAACTTCCATAGGAACCAGTAGCATCGATCAAAAGATAAGATTAAACACGATAGCAACATGACTTAGACCAATGAACTCTGATCCCTAAGCATGACAATCAGCATATGTGACAACCACATGCAAATCACCAATAACTTCAATCCCAGCAACGATCAATTCAGAATCATATGTAAAATAATGTGCAAACCGATCAATGTTGCAGCATCTTTAATAAACATCTCTCTTAAACCCATAACCAATTATAAACCAAAACAGAACCACGAATCAAAACAATCCCTACTAATTAGGGTTTCGTCCCAATCAGATCCAAATAAGTGAACCCAAAGCAAGGTTAGATAATAAACGTTGAAGCTTCAAACACCACCCAAACCAGAAATCAAAAGATATAACAATGAAGTATCCCGAGCAGAACCGAATATATATATGCAATAAGAAGGTCGGTTCACAATAACCCTTAAAAATGATTTAAGGTATGAACCAGAAAATCGTTATTAAAACCCTAACAAATAATCCAACAACGATCCAAAAGGAGAATTGCTGGAGTAATCGAATGAGATAATAAGGGATAAGATCGATCCTTAAATATGTAAGTCAATAACCGACTATAGGAATCAAAGAATTAAGGAACGATTAAAGGTTACTAGGTGGCGATTTAAAACCCTAAATAACGATTCACCAAACCAATTGTTATCCAATTGAAACAAGCAGCGATTTGATTAATCCAATGATAAACACAAAGCTTAAACATTAGAATAATCAATTCAGTACAAGAATCAAAGGAATAATGACCGAATTTGATGAAAAACGATGGAGAATAGTTAGGGTTTTGAAAATCGCCACCTAGTATATATATATATATATATATATATATATATATATATATATATATATATATATATATATATATATATATAAAAGTGGTAGAGAGAGATGAAGAAACGGTTAACTATTTATAGGCAAATAGTTTTCTAACCAGTCGGATCCGGCGGATCCCTTATAAGTGGGATCCGGCCAGTGTTATCCAAGGGGTCCGATTTTAGGTTACAATTCCAGGTTTTAGATCATGGTTCATGGACTATGGGTCATGAATTCCCAACATGATGTCATGCATTATGTAATGCATATACTGGGTCATGGGTTATGGACTTTGGGTCATGGGTCATGGACTTTGGATAATGGGTCATGAATTTTACCAACTTGATGTCATGCATGATGAAATGCACATATGCCACGGTTTATGGGTCATGGGTCATGGTTTTGGTTTATAGATCATGCTAGATAGCGAGTTGTATCTAGAGCCACGGTTATTGTGGTCATCGAAGTTCGAATGCTAGTTCGAGGTACCGAGTTGGTTTCAAAGTTAATTAGAGCAAAGAAAAGGTTTTCGAGGTTCGGTTTTCGAATCGTTTTTTTTTCTTGGAGTAGCAACCATACGACAACAGGAATAATACACGTGAGGGTTCTTTTTCTATTATCGAAGAAGAAAGGTTGTGGGGTCTTCTAACTTACGAATACTACAAAGTTGACAAAGGCTTAAGGGTACTTTGGTTTTTTGTTAAAGTTTTATTTAAAAGAAAAAAGTCAAAGGTATTGGTTTTAGTTTCATTAATTAACTTCACGTGATCAATTTTTTGGCTTTTGTGATTCGTTTAAAGTTTTTTGATATCTAAAAGTCAATTGAAGTGAAGGGTTTCTTGTTTGCGGTTTTTTTGGGGTTCAAGTTTCGATCGTGGTTTGCTTGGAGTTCAAGTTAACGGTTGGGTTTGCTTGTTCAAAATTGAGGGTTTAGGGTTATTCTAATTAATTCGATTTGCAAGAAGGGTTTTTAGCAACAAGGGAGAATATTGCACACGGCTTGTGAGACTTGTCAGTAAAGTTGGTTAAGAAACAACTTGACAAGGTTTGTAGCAAGGTATAAGAAAAATGGCTAGTTCGATAACTAGGTTTGACATCGAAAAATTCGATGGGAAGAATGATTTCGGGTTATGGCAAATAAAGATGCGTGCTTTAATGGTACAGCTTGGATGTGATGCTGCATTAGAGACACTACCTGCGGACATGGAAGCAGGTGAAAAGGCTGCTTTGATGAAGAAGGCATACAGTACCTTGATTCTAAGCTTGGGAGACCGGGTTTTACGGGAAGTTACCAAGGAAACAACTACTGTAGGAATTTGGACAAAGTTGACTAGTCTGTATATCACTAAGTCCTTAGCAAACAGACTGTATCTGAAGAAGAAGCTGTACATATTTTATATGAGTCCAGGTACGAAACTGGGTGATCATATAGATGAGTTTAATAAGTTGATACTTGATTTAGTGAATATTGATATCGAGATTGAGGATGAAGATTGATGCGCGTGATTGTCAAACCACCCCAACCATAGTTATCTCGAGGGATCTCGAGAAGCTGCAATCCCCACCAGGCATGTACCTGACCGATTGTAGTAATATGTAGTGACAAGTACCGGGGATTGATCGTTCTCTCACAGGGAATAGTGTTTCGTTAGGCAAAAGCTACTCTAATCTAGGTCTAAGGGTGGAGGAAGATTCTTTTTGTATTTTATATATTTTTATGACAGTAAATCTCTGGTTTTGGAGGATAGGCGGAATTAGTTGCTAGTTAACTAACCCAAGTTATCTACTTTTAATCTACTTATATTTTGTATTTTTGGTTTTGGAGAAAATCAGTGGTGGAGAATAGTGTTACTTAGATTTCATTACTCCCTAACTATCTTTTACATGTAATTAGTATGTTGAGTTTGCGTGGATGACGGGTGTATTCCTAACAAGCGTAGGGAGTCGTTCAATTCCCATAAATCTCTATAAGTTCCTACCTCACTCTATGACGATACGTCAAGCATCTATCATGAGCTCACCGATAGCAACCTATGCATAAATACTACCTTAAAATCCGATACGCACATACGATTCACGTTCTAAAGACGTTCAAGCTTGTTACCTATAGGAGATTAGCCAGTTTATTTCTAGTCTAAACGTAGAATGAAACATTACCCAAATACAATCAAAACATACACATCACACGATAATCAATGTTAGGTTTCTTAGCTAAGCAAACACAAAATAATTAGCCGTAGCATGTTAAAAGAAAGACAAGTACAAGCAAAATCACACAACACATAGACATATTGTATGAATAAAGACTTACTTTGATAAACAGCAAGTTAGAGGTTAGGATACCCTCTAAGCTGATACATACACGAACTAGGGTTAACCCTAAAGTTCTCCACTCCAAAATTCGACTCTAGTCTCCAAAGTTATATAAAATAAAGAAAAATCGTTTCATATATATATAGAAAATGCGGCTGACGGCGTCAGCCCAATTAGGTGAGTCATCAGCTCGCGATTAGATTATCTGACGCCTTCTTGACGTGGTCATAAAATTGCGGTTCCAGATCTGACGCCTGGTTGACGGCGTCACCAAATTGCACTACGAACTCTCTGCCCGTCACGAGTATTTTTTTCTATCTGGACTTTCACTTGTTCCTGACGCGTCAACCTGTAGAGTGTGACGGCGTCACCTGTGTGACTTAAGAGTCTTTTGAGTTTTTGTCTTTCCGCACTTTTTCACTCCGAAAAACCGCCGAAATGTTCTTTTGATTTTCCTTCAAAAGACCTAAAATGAGAAAGAAACGACTTTGGGGAAATCCAAACCAAAAACATACGAATTAGGACAAACCGACCTAAAACGTACATTTTTCATCATCAAATACCTACACTTGAGATTTGCTTGTCCTCAAGCAAATCGCTATTTATTCCCAATTGAAAAACAATTTAGAGGATCTCTCTCCC
>LBNU01036883.1:0-10109 GCA_014162995.1 Artemisia annua | reverse complement strand
ACCTAATAAGCTCTTTCTGAGTTTATTGAGCTTTTCCAGAAAATTTGTCTTCACAAAAGTTTCATAATTTTAGTTGTTTAATAGGTTTGTAAAAAGAAAATCTCAAAAATCATCATTTTTAATTTTAAGTGATAGTTTCTATTTAATATAATTTAATTTTAATTTTCTTTTTATACTTTTGTTAAATTCTAATATATTTTTATATTTCTATTAAATTTCTAGTAACTTAAAGTATTTTTAGGAATTTTTCTAGATTTTTCACTTTCCATTTAGTATTTATTAGAATTTAACTTAGTTTAATTAATAAATAAATAGTAATTAATTAATAAAAAACTTAAGAAAAAGCTAAAAAAAAATTAAATTTCCAGTTTTATAATTAGTTTTATATTATTTTAGATTTTTCCAATTTAAATTTTCATTTTTCCAAGTTATTTCCCTATTTATTTTATTTTTAGGTTATTTAAATTAGTAATTAATCTTAGTTAATTAATAACAATTAATTAAAAAGTCTAAAAAAAATATTTTTATTTTTCTTAAAAGTTTCTTTTGTCATTAGAATTGTAAAAATATGTTTTTCATCATCTAGGTGTTTGTAGATTTCTATTTTCACTTTTAGTTTCGTACGTATACGTTTAATTAAACGTATACGTATATTTCTAGATTTGTAAACGTTTGCATTTCTCAGTGATCATTTGTAGTGCTTGTTTACCATTTTCATTCATAATCTCTTAGTTTAATTTAAATCAATCTCACTTTCTCATCATCGTTTCATAAACGCTTGATCTCAAATTCGTTTTCGACACAATTCACTCCTCATCGGGATTTAAACGACCCGAGGAATTCCTATACTCCTTTGGCTATTGCATTGACTCTTTTATAGTTTAACTTTAGTTGACCAATTCTTTGGCTGACTTTTGTTGACTGTTTCTGAGCCAATCGTAGGGTAAAAACTGTAAATTCACTATTTTCAAGGTATGAACTGAAATTGTGAAACTATGGGGTGAAAAATGATAATATTGAAAGTTTTGGACTTAAAACGTAACTATACTTAACTATGGACTAACTTTGAAAAAGTTATACCGTTAGGGTAAGAAGTGTAAGTTTGTGAAACTTGAAGGATTTTTTAGAAATATTATTTTATAATTTTTTGTTAATATTTTATAAATATATATTTTGTAATAATCAAATAAATCGTTTCGATCAATGTTATCGTAACTATTTTATATATATTCGTATAATTATATATAAGTATATGAATAAATAAACTTAACCATTTAACAAAATCTCTAAAACGTAAATCATATCTTATCGTCTACCAACTTCTAATTATCTACGTCGATCCCGTTCATAAACCTTATTACCTCGACAAATGATCACATACTCACAAGTTATATTTATATATNAAAAAAATATTTTTATTTTTCTTAAAAGTTTCTTTTGTCATTAGAATTGTAAAAATATGTTTTTCATCATCTAGGTGTTTGTAGATTTCTATTTTCACTTTTAGTTTCGTACGTATACGTTTAATTAAACGTATACGTATATTTCTAGATTTGTAAACGTTTGCATTTCTCAGTGATCATTTGTAGTGCTTGTTTACCATTTTCATTCATAATCTCTTAGTTTAATTTAAATCAATCTCACTTTCTCATCATCGTTTCATAAACGCTTGATCTCAAATTCGTTTTCGACACAATTCACTCCTCATCGGGATTTAAACGACCCGAGGAATTCCTATACTCCTTTGGCTATTGCATTGACTCTTTTATAGTTTAACTTTAGTTGACCAATTCTTTGGCTGACTTTTGTTGACTGTTTCTGAGCCAATCGTAGGGTAAAAACTGTAAATTCACTATTTTCAAGGTATGAACTGAAATTGTGAAACTATGGGGTGAAAAATGATAATATTGAAAGTTTTGGACTTAAAACGTAACTATACTTAACTATGGACTAACTTTGAAAAAGTTATACCGTTAGGGTAAGAAGTGTAAGTTTGTGAAACTTGAAGGATTTTTTAGAAATATTATTTTATAATTTTTTGTTAATATTTTATAAATATATATTTTGTAATAATCAAATAAATCGTTTCGATCAATGTTATCGTAACTATTTTATATATATTCGTATAATTATATATAAGTATATGAATAAATAAACTTAACCATTTAACAAAATCTCTAAAACGTAAATCATATCTTATCGTCTACCAACTTCTAATTATCTACGTCGATCCCGTTCATAAACCTTATTACCTCGACAAATGATCACATACTCACAAGTTATATTTATATATAACATTGTTTTTAAACTTTAAGCATTTAAAACGCACAAGTTTTCCTATCACAAATTAATAACTATTACTCGCGATTAAACCAAACATAGGCTATCAAACACTAAAACTTGCCATATTATTCTAGGTTGTGTGTTGTTGGAGTTGTTCCCTCGCATCGTTTGAGTTACGAAACTACCACTACTACCGTACTACTAAGGTGAGTTCATAGCCCACTTTTAAACTATTTTCGTGGGGAGATACATGCTATAAACATGAACACAAGCTTTTTACTGGTATGCTATGCCTGATATTGTTATTGTTTAAGTAGCCTATTGCCAAAAGTCCCTCTATCATGAACCTTAATCACTTGCGAGTGAACGCACTTTATTTAAACAAACTTATAGGTTATTTGCAAATACCTATCCCGAGGGCCTATATACTTTACATCATTTTGATGCATGTTAATCGTTGCGTGTCATGAGCTTAATGCAATTAACAAACTGATTTTAACTTGTTTAATTGTAAATCGATGCAATTAACACTATTATCTTGTGTTCAACTACTAAACTTAAACCTATGAATATCACTCAACTTTTGTTGACTTTTAACATGTTTATCTCAGGTAACTAAAAGCTGGAACTCAAGGCACGGGGCGGCACTAAACCCGGCACGGGTGTTAAATAAATGTTTTATCATTCACTTTCAAATAAACATGTCTGTCAAACTATGGAATCTATTGTATTTCGAATACTTGGTATTTTGAATGATAAACGTAACTTTTAAAACGTCTCTTTCGAGTCTTTTTCTATGATTATGACTATGATCCTCTAAGTAATACCCCATTAGTCTTCCACTGTTACTGTTAAAATTTAGGGGGTGTTACAACTCTTCTCTCCTCAATAAGGCTAGATGGCAAGGCACTATAATTTTCACCTTACACCTCAGCGCCACCTTAGCTTTCTCTCTCCTCTCACTTCTCCTCACTCTCACTCACCTTTTAGTGGGCAAGGCAACACCATGTTCACCTTAACTCCCATTATTTTAATACTTATTACGAAATATAAAAACGTAGATAGACGAAAATAAAAACGCTAACGTACGAAATTAAAAAAATACATAAACTTCAAATATTAAAAATAGTACATAAACCGGGAACATTAAAACAATACATAAACTACGAATATTAAAGACGCAAACATACGAAACTAAAACATTGCATAAACTTCGAAATTAAAATTAAAAGTTGAAACTCCACTTCGCTTTCATCCCACCCCTAACCTCGTCCATGGCTCTGCGTGCTTCCCCAGTCAAATGTTCATATGGCTGCATATAAAACATTAAGTCTTTTTTGCCTTGCTTTATATTCATTCACTTACACTTCCTTCTTTCTTATCACAATAAATTCAACCCTTTCTTTCCTCTTCAATTCATTGTCACGTTTGACTTGTTATGCCATCTCCGATATCATCATCTTAGCCAACGCCTCGTCATTTATAGTTGCCTATGATCCCGACTTATTCACACCTTTTTTCTTCAAAGCTTTTGATTTGTCCCTGCCCGTTGGTCATGGAAGTTCTTGCACTCATTTTCCTCATCATCTTCAGCGACATCATTCAGGTTGATACTAACATCTCCACTCTATGGGTTGAATGAACTAGACCCATATGACTTGTATCTCTTGGACCTTTCATTTGCTTCCTTTGCTAAAAAATTTGGAACTTCACTTTCATTCCATTTCTGACATTTTCGTAACTGCTCCCAACAATGTTTGAATGTGAACTTTACTCCGTATTCAGCTTCATAGTTTAGAGTTGTCGTATTGTAATAATCTTCATCTCCGGCTCCACTCATAGGATTCATACGCTTGACGTTATTGTACACTCCACAAAACCGAGCCACGTTCGGGCTCATCGTCTTCCAAAATCCATTCCCCTTCCTCGTGCTACCTTTGGCACTATATTCGGATACATGAATTCAACCTTTACACAACGCAATTTCTTCGTCTTGGGTCCATGGAATGCTCCGTTGTGGCTCATCGGTTTGAGCCGACTTCTTTTGGCGTCTTTTCGGCTTCGGTGTAACCGGTGGTGGTGACGGGGCTGTGACCTCGGCAGGAGATTCTTCACGTGCGGTATTTGGATAATAAGACTCATCAAATTGAGGTTCGTACAAATCCTCATTTCGGAATGAAGAAACGGGAGACATGGGTTGGTGGGTATGATGTTGTGATGACGAACCACCAATTTGGGTTTGTGACATATCAAACGGGTACGCGTTATGTTGTACCGAGAATTGGCTAAACGCGTTTTGTTGGTGTTGTTGTGAGAATTGGTTAAAGGCTTGTTGTTGTAGGTATGGATTACGGTATGGTGGGTTTGTGTAATTTTAGTTATAAAAGAATGATTGTGGTTGTAAGTTGATTTATTGGTTTGGCGGGGGAGTATTTCCTAGATTGAAGGTTCCTTCGGGTGTCGAGGGATTGCTTTGGGAATTTCTTCGTTGGGGACGTTTGATGTTTCGGGGAGTGTTTTATTGAGACATTTTTTTTATAGAAAGATGAAGTAATAAGTTGAGAGTGTAAAAAGATTTGAGATTGTGTTTAAAAAAAATGGGTTTTGTGGGTATTTAAAAAAGAAAAAATTGGGGTATTGTATTTTTTTAATTTTATATATATATATTTTTTAATATGCAACGGTGGGATAAGTTCAAATGAATAAATGGGGCCCGATTTTTGTGTATCTCTGTAAGGTGAGTCGTTCACCATAACTTCTCTTGGGGAGTGATCTTTGCGCGTGAGTGAAGAGGGTGGGTAAAGTGCTTCGCGCGTGAGATGGCAACAAGGTGAGGGCCTCACCAGCACTTACCGACCAGACTAAGTACGAGTAATTGATATAGACAAAAGCCCCGCCCTCATTTAAGTTCAAGAAACATAGACTTTCACAACTTAAACCGCTGTTTGCTTTATTAACCAAAAGGGAGGTGATTTGTACACCATTTTTTTTCTCCATCCACCACTAAATCATGCATAGCAGTGTTGTACTGTATGCATCACTGGTGTAATTTAGTGGTGGATGGCAAAAAGAATTGGTGTACAAATCATCTCCGTAACCAAAAACCCAAATAGTACTTTCCCCTATTTTCCCCAAACACCCCCACCAAACTCCAAAATTCAAAACCACCCCACTCCCACCCATTCATCCCAACACACTTATTCCCGCTCAAATGACCAAAAAACGAAGAGTCCCAGCCGTACTATGGAACCTCTTCCGAAACCGAGCGAAAACCCTCGCCGAAACCATTCTATCCCTAACTCCTCCACCGCTACCGTCCCCGACCAAATGCCGTTGCAAATGTAACCCCAATTGTCTCCGTTGCTGCTCCGAAGATGACCGTATGTCGATTTTAGTCCGAAAAGATGATTCGGCTGAGTATCGGAAGCTTGTTAATCAGTGTTTCGTTGTTGTGAGTGAGAATGCGCCTGCGGTTCCTCCGTTTGATCCGAATTCTCGCTGGTCGCAAACTGAGGTACGCGCGAAATGAAATAAGGACTTTTGTTTTTGTTTTTAAAGAATTATGTTCAATTTTTAGGGGTGTTTGTTTAAGATTATACATGGGCTTACGAGCTTATCTCACTCGACTTATATTTGGTAAACTTATTATTATTATTTTTTTTACTTATAAGTACTTAAAAGGGAAAATAAGCCGATAAGCTGAAAAAAAAGCCAGAAAAAATGGGCATAAACCGAGTCAAATATGCTCATAAGAGCCACTACCAAACAAGGCATTGTGGTAAGACACCAAACGTCCTCACAAGAGGTCTAGTGTTCAAACCTTACAAGTTCGATACCTCAGTTAGGCCGTGTACATCTGAGTCACATACTCGCTTTCCACGGGTAACCTGGACAGGGAAACCTAATCCGTATTTTTATTCTTATTTTCAAATATGTTCATAAGCCCAAAAATAAACAAACAATCCTCTAGTTTCTGGTCAGAGTCATCAATACTGTACTTTTGAATTTTATTATGAAATGAGATTATGTGTTTGATAATTATTACTTTGTTAGGCTAAAAGCAAACGATATTACATGGTTTAGTAGTTTGATGTGATCGGTCTATGTCCACTTGTGCAACTTATGGAACGCATTGAATTTGGCTGTCGTGTTTAGGCTGCTGTCTGTCTCTATAGCTTGACACAAGTATTGTGTTTGTATGTTCATTTTATTATTTTCTGTTTTCTGCAACTGGTGGTGTTAAAAACTACTTATGGAACGAATCACTATAGAAGTAAAAGCTAACACACAACTTCTCGAAATAAGTGATTGTAGCTTAAGGACTAATGACTATTAGCTTACCACATATGTTTAAACATAACAATAGTATGTCACAATTAATAATTATACTTAAATAGTAAATTTGGACATTGGGATTGTTTGGGAATGGTTATGTAAACGGGTCATATGCATATTGCGTTTTTAACAGAGTAAACAGTTTTGAGTTTTTGGATGAAGAAAAGTGTTATGCTTATATGGTTATTTAAAGCGTGATAAGCTGTATCCGCTTAAGTCTTAACATTAAGAGATTATTCTTGGTGGAATATTAGTTTATTCCTAGGGTGAAATAAGGTGCAATACTGATTATCTGCAGCATAAGCGGTTTAAATAAGCAATCTAAATAACCCCATAAACAGGTACGGAATTAGCAATTAGAAACCTGTTCACTAATTTTGCAGATCACTTCGTAAGATAATTCAATTACTTTCAAGTCCCAGTTTTATGCTTGTCTTATCACCTGTTTGAAATTAGCATTTATACACCTGTTTTTTTACGAAGTAGTTACTGTTGCGTGCTAATTATTAGTTTGCTCTTTGCTCTATGGCTTCAACACTACCCTTCCAAAACTAGATTTTAGACTTAAAAAAAGGTTTTACAAGTTAATGACGTTTTGTGAGGGTGTTGGAGCCAAAGGGGTAAGGAAGATTTGAGGACTTGACTCTTGGCTTTATAGTTTATATTTAAGTTGTTTCTTCTTGTAGCTCATAAAACTGTATTGATGGCTCTTTTACAGATTGTTAGAAACACAATCGAATTGAAGTCACATGAGAAAACAGCCACAAAGAATGTCATATGCACAGGTTATAATAGGGTGAGTTATGGTTTTCACTTCGGGCTCTTTAGATACAAGACATGTATGATGTATGCTAGCTTCTGAGCGAGGATAAAATGTATACTAGTCCTAATGGCTTTATATATATTGACAGGGCAATCGTTCAAGTGTAGTTTTAGAAGCACTAACATCAGCTTCATGGAGTCTACTATTACAGAGGGTATTTCATATTTGATTATCAAAATTAAATTCTTGCAAGAGTTATCCGCAACTTCCACATATGATGAAAAGTTTCAAAAGCTGTTCAGATGGAATTTAATCTTCGATGTATCTTATTTTGATGTCTTTCGTCTGTCAGTTTATCAGTGCTGAATCATATATCACATGCAGGTTGGAGATGCCCTCATGTTTTATTTACTGAGGTATTCTTCAATATTTATGCCTCTGAATCGAAGAAAACACCATCAGGTAGCAGGAATTCCCATTAATGACTTGTGCTGGGATTTTTTAAAGCATACATCCAAGTCCAAGAATCAGAAGTCTTCATTTGGTAAAATATATTATATTACTAAACCCCTAAATGGTCATTTTTGACAGTTTTACCTTGGCTGAAATCTAATGAATTTGCTAGTTATCAGGATTCGAAATAAAAATATAATAAAAGTACAAAAGTGATGTTCTTTACTCTATTTAATATGCAGAAACTGAAACAAAGAAGAGAAACCATAATAAAGCCACCAAACTAAAAGGACCTCAAAATCGGAATCGGGTAATGAAGCCAGATAAAAATGGGACAGTGCCTTTGGTACTATGGAAATTCTTTAAAAACCGAGCAAACACTCTGGCCAAAACAATACTATCGTTTATCCCTCCAGCATCGCTGGTGGCGGTTAAATGCCGTTGCAAAGGTAGCCAGAATTGTCTCCGTTGTTGCTCTGACTGTGATCGTATGTCGTTCTTACTCCGAGAAGATGATCCGTCTGACTATCGGAACCTTCTCAGTCAGTGTTTTGTTGTCAGCTCTGCCAATGCACCATTACCTCCTCTGTTTGATCCGCATTGTCGTTGGTCTCAGTTTGAGGTATATCACACACTGAAAAACACACATGATTCATGCGCATATGCGGAAATGTATTGGATTCTTTTGATGATTAGGTTTTGATACAAAGTTTAGTTGTCACACTTAGTAATTCCCCCGCGCTGCGCTTTCTAGATGTTTTCTCCCCCGCATTTTAGATGTTTAGAGTCATAGCTAGCTCCCTGTAGACATTTTGAGGCATTTTTTAGTGGCCTCTCATGTACATATTTGCCTTTGCTCTTAGGTATAGAGTCTGTAGGATTTCTTTCGAACATCACTGAACCTTTAGGAATTTAAATTATATTTAAGCACAGGCCCATATTCTCTGCAAGCGTTTTTGCTTCTATGCCCCCATGCTAGTATGCGTTTATGCTCGTATGCTTATGTATCCTTTGGTTCCTTTCTCTTCTATATGCGATTATTGTATTATATGCTATGCTTTCATTTGGTGTATGCTTATATGTCAAATGTTTTTTCTAAGTTTCTTGGCATATGTCTTTCGCCTTGTATGCTTGCTATGTGTTATGTGCTTACATAGTTTCCCTATTCAGGCAATTTTTACACAATCACACATTAACATATATTTGAGCACATTCTTCATCCGCATACGCTCACTTGCAGGAGGTTTCCATGGAAGCAATCTCCCTACTCTCGGGTTTTCCCTAGGGTAGGGGTATGATCTGTCTACATTTCACCTCCCCCATACCTCGCTTAGACGGGATTGGGGATTGTTGTTGTTGTTGTTGTTGTTGTTATATCAAATGAAATATGTGTCAATTAAGCTAAAGGCACAAAATAGAGAGGAACCACAATCACATAGGACATAATAAGTTTGTTATTCTGGCTCAGTCCATTGATGCACAACTCATGAAACCCTTAGCTACGGATACTTATAACCAAAATCGATGCCTACAATTAGGCTGTGTCTTAACTCTTAAGCAAAGAATTCTCATATTATAACATGCTGGTACTGTCCAACATTTCAAGAGAAGTACTAGCTGTCTTTGTACCCGTTAGGGCCTAACAGGTCTCAGCCTACAGCAACTATGTATTTCTTTGCAATTCTGTTTCGGTGCTTCCAAATTCTAGGTTTGGTCAAAGTCCATTCAAGTCGTAACAATTCCAAGTCACACTTAACAATCGCTTGACAAGAAACACTCAAATCTTAAAAGAGGGCGTTGGATGGATTTTGACCTAATAAGTTTAGACATAGAATAGGTATAAGATTAGCATTTAGAAACCTGATTTTAGGGAACTTAGCAATTTACTTTGCAACAAAACCTCAATTACTTTGAAGTCTCACTTTTATGCTTGTTTTATGGCTTCAACTCCTATGTGAATCTAGCAATTAGAAACCTGTTTTTTTGCTATGGAACCAGCAATTTGTGCTAATCACTCCCTGTTTTATGGCTTCAACAACACCCTTCGAATATTGGATTTTGAACGTGTGTGTGTGTGTGTGGGTGGGTGGGGTTAAGGAAGATTTACTTATTGGTGCAAACAAATTGAAACTGCATTGATGGTTATGAACAGATTGTTAGAGGGACAATCGAAACGACATTACAAGAGAATGCATATACAAAGAATGTCATATGCACAGGTTATAATAAGGTGAGTTACAGTGTTTGCGTCAAGTTCTGCAGATACAAATGACGT
>LBNU01036881.1:12822-25645 GCA_014162995.1 Artemisia annua | reverse complement strand
ACCAGGAGTGGTGCTTCATATGATGAACCCGCGATTCCTACTACCTCTTCTTCCTCTCTTCCGAAGGTAGTGAAACGTGAGCCTGAGGCGACAACGGACAAAGTGCAATCTACAAGCCCACAAAGTACAGCACACGTCCATCCTCAGGTTGTCCCAAAAACAAAACCAAAGCCGGGAGTTGTCTTTGAACCTCCATTAACTCCGGCTGAGGACCCTAAATCCAAAACTTCTATTCCTTACCCATCGCGCTTAAATGAACAAAACCTCCGAGAAAAAGCAAGTCATCAAATGGATAAATTCTTTCAGATTTTCCAAGAATTACACTTTGACATAAGCTTCTCGGATGCTATCCTCTTGATGCCCAAGTTTGCATCCACACTCAAACACTTGTTGAGTAACAAAGAAAAGTTGTTTGAAATGGCTAGAACTCCACTTAACGAGAACTGCTCAGCAGTTTTGTTAAAGAAGCTTCCGGAAAAGCTTGGAGACCCTGGGAAATTTCTCTTACCTTGTGTATTTCCAGGGATGGTTGAATGCTTTGCCTTGGCCGATCTTGGCGCAAGCATTAACCTAATGCCTTATTCAGTGTGGAAAAGACTTTCTCTTCCGGAACTTACTACTACATGCATGACTTTAGAGCTTGCTGATCGATCAATATCTCGTCCACTTGGCATTGCTGAGGACGTATTTGTGAAAGTAGGGAAGTTCCAATTTCCAGCAGATTTTGTGGTTGTCGATTTCGATGCTGACCCACGGGTTCCTCTCATTGTTGGACGAGGATTCCTGAGAACGGGTCGTGCTCTCATTGATGTATTCCAGCAAGAAATCACATTACGTGTGGGTAATGAAGCCATTACTTTCAACCTCGACCAAACTTTGAGGTACTCCTATAATTATGACTCCGAATCGGTTAACCGAATAGATGTCATTGATGTTGCTTCTGAGGAGTACGCTCAAGAAGTTCTTGGTTATGTTCATAATTCTTCGGGTGGTGATTCCACTCCGTCTTCTCATCCTATCATTTCCGACTCTTCCCCTTCTCTCACTCCGTTTGAGGGAAGTGATTTTCTTTTGGAAGAGGTCGAGGCTTTTCTCAAGAGTGATTCAGTTCCAGATGGAATTGATAACAATGAGATTGATCTGGAGGGAGATCTTCTTCTCCTCGAGAAATTGTTGAATCAGGACAATTCTCCTCCCCTCCCTCCCGTAGAACTTCATAATGAGGAAATCAAGTCAGTTGAGAAAACTGAAGAATTTCCCGAGGTCGAACTCAAGGAGTTACCTCCTCATCTCGAGTACGCATTTTTGGAGGGTGATGATAAATTGCCCGTCATAATTGCTAAAGACTTGAGTGTGGAGGAAAAATCTGCTCTCATAAAGGTCTTGAAGTCACACAAGCAAGCAATTGCTTGGAAACTCTCCGACATCAAGGGTATTAACCCTGAATTTTGTACTCACAAGATTTTAATGGAGGATGACTTCAAGCCGGCAGTCCAACATCAGAGACGGGTGAATCCAAAAATTCATGAGGTTATCAAACAAGAGGTTTTAAAACTTCTTGATGCCGGATTGATTTATCCCATCTCGGATAGTCCTTGGGTTAGTCCCATCCACTGCGTTCCAAAAAAGGGTGGCATTACTGTTGTCACGAATGAAGATAACGAGTTGATTCCAACTCGATTGGTTACTGGGTGGCGAGTCTGCATTGACTATCGCAAATTGAATGAAGCCACCCGTAAAGACCATTTTCCTCTACCCTTCATGGACCAAATGCTTGAGAGATTGGCGGGGAATGAGTACTATTGTTTCCTCGACGGTTTCTCGGGTTATTTTCAGATCCCCATTGATCCTCAGGATCAAGAGAAAACCACCTTTACGTGCCCTTATGGAACATTTGCTTATAAACGTATGCCTTTTGGCTTATGTAATGCTCCGGGCACGTTCCAAAGGTGCATGATGGCCATATTTTCCGACATGATCGGGAAAACAATGGAGGTCTTCATGGATGACTTCTCGGTCATTGGGGATTCTTTTCAGACATGTCTCTCCCATTTGGACACTATGTTAAAACGGTGTGAAGACACCAATCTTTGTCTAAATTGGGAGAAGAGCCATTTTATGGTCAAAGAGGGGATTGTCCTCGGCCATAAGATTTCCAAGAACGGGATTGAGGTTGACAGAGCTAAGGTTGATGTCATTGCCAAATTACCTCATCCCACTACCGTCAAAGGTATTAGGAGTTTTTTGGGTCATGCCGGATTTTACCGTAGATTTATTCAAGATTTTTCCAAAATCGCCCGGCCTATGACCCATCTCCTTGAGAAGGATGCTCCTTTTATCTTCTCACCCGAGTGCGTGGAAGCTTTTGAGACATTAAAGAAAAAGCTTACTGAGGCACCGATTCTTGTTGCCCCCGACTGGGACTTGCCATTTGAACTAATGTGCGATGCAAGTGATTTTGCTATCGGTGCAGTCCTGGGGCAACGCAAGACCAAACATTTTCAGCCAATACACTATGCAAGCAAAACAATGACCGAGGCTCAAACACATTACACCACTACGGAAAAAGAATTATTAGCCGTGGTGTATGCCTTTGAAAAGTTTCGGCCATACTTAATCTTGACCAAATGTGTAGTGTATACGGACCACTCGGCTTTAAAATACCTCTTTGCTAAACAAGATGCAAAGCCGAGGTTGCTTCGTTGGGTTCTCCTCCTACAAGAATTTGATATCATTATACGTGATAAAAAAGGAGCTGAGAACCTAGCTGCTGATCATCTGTCCCGATTAGAGAACCCACATCAGGATGTTCTCGAGAAAAAGGAAATAAATGAAACATTTCCTCTCGAGACATTAAATGCGGTTGCTTTTCGTGGAGATTCTACTACCCCATGGTTTGCCGATTTTGCAAATTACCATGCGGGGAACTTTGTGGTGAAAGGGATGTCGTCCCAACAGAAGAATAAGTTCTTCAAAGATGTTAAACATTATTTCTGGGACGACCCCTACTTATTCAAGATCTGTGCCGATCAAGTCATCAGACGGTGTGTTTATGGGCAGGAAGCCACTGAAATTCTTAAGGCTTGCCATGCTGGACCCACGGGGGGCCACCATAATCCAAATTACACCGCCAAAAAGGTGTTTGATTCGGGTTTCTTTTGGCCCACAATTTATAAGGATGCCCAGGAATTAGTCAAATCCTGTGACGCTTGTCAACGTCACGGGAATATTTCACAAAAGAATGAAATGCCACAAAATGCAATTCAAGTTTGTGAAATCTTTGACATATGGGGCATCGATTTTATGGGGCCATTTCCGTCATCTCATGGAAACAAGTATATACTCGTGGCTGTTGATTATCTATCAAAATGGGTTGAGGCGAAAGCTTTACCCAGAAATGATGCCCGAGTTGTTGTTAAATTCTTGAAAGCTCTTTTTGCCCGATTCGGAACCCCACGTGCTATAATTAGTGATCGTGGTACGCATTTTTGCAATGACAAATTCGACAAAGTCATGCAAAAGTATGGTGTAACTCACCGTCTCTCTACTGCGTACCACCCTCAAACAAGTGGGCAAGTTGAAGTTTCCAATCGTGGAATTAAAAGAATTTTGGAAAGAACGGTTGGTGAAAATCGTGCATCGTGGTCGGAGAAATTAGATGATGCACTCTGGGCTTTCCGTACGGCTTACAAAACACCCATCGGGTGTACGCCTTACAAGCTTGTGTACGGGAAAGCGTGCCATCTTCCGATCGAGCTTGAGCATAAAGCCTATTGGGCCCTCAAGCATGCCAATTTCGACCTCCAAACTGCGGGTGATCATCGGAAAGTTCAAATGAATGAATTGAATGAACTACGTGATCAGGCATACGAGAACTCTTTGATCTACAAGGAAAAGACAAAGAAGCTCCATGACTCAAAGATCAAAAACCGCGTTTTCAACGTTGGTGATCGAGTCCTTCTTTTTAACTCAAGATTAAAGATCTTCTCGGGTAAATTGAAAACCCGTTGGACTGGTCCATTCACTATTGCAAAGGTTTATCCTTATGGCACCGTCGAATTATCTCAAAATGACGGGCCTAACTTTAAAGTGAATGGGCATCGGTTGAAGCATTACTTCGGAGAGGACATACCATCCATGGTCGTCCCGGATCTCCAAACTTTCCCCAAGGACAAATGAATGCGGGGATCGAGTCAAGCTAGCGACTCGGTGAACAAAAACAATAGCAAAGCATATGGGTTTTCACCCATATTTCTGACTTCTTTCTATTTTCTACCACTTAAGTGTGGGAGAGTGGCCGTCCCCTGCAGCTGTTTTCAACGTATATATGTAAATTTCAAAAAAAAAAAAATAAATAAATAAAAATAAAAAAATATAAAAAAAAAATTATCATAATCATTTTAAAAGAAGTGATAGCTTATATTTAAGAAGCTTGAGCTTTTTAAGTAGTGTAACGTATATATAATATAAATAAAGTGAAAAATCCAATTTCCGCAGTTACCTTAGAATATTGTCTTGCTTTCCGTTCGAAGATTCGGCATAATAGCCGGTACTTTGAATATTGAGGACAATATTCAATTCTAAGTGTGGGGGGGGGAAATTCTAGCGAATTTTATCACATTATATCAGCTAGTACCCCCGTTTTTGGCCAAAAATTTTTCAAAAATTTTTCACTTTATTTCAAAATTTTTGTGGTTATCAGTCCGCCATGTCTACCCGACAAAAGGATTGGCTAATCCAGGAGCAAACGGCTCTTGGTAAAGATACATCAAATCCGTTTATGGCTTGCAATTTGCCAAAAATTGTATGGTAATCGACTCACCATATCTTTAATTAGTGAAGAGTCGGCTAGCCCGCAAGATTATGGCTTGTGGTAAAGGCAAGTGGAAAAACCATAATTGGTAATCAGCTCACCAAAGATAATAAGTTATTTTATCTAAGAGTTGGCTAGTCCAGAAGCAAACGGCTTCTAGTAAAGACTAATCAAATCCGTTGAAAGCTGGTGATTTGCTCAAAATCGCATGGTTATCGGTGTACCATGGTTCTTACTTGAACTTAAACATTCGGCTACTCCAGAAGTGATGGCTTTTGGTAAAGAGACTTAAAATCCATCAAGTTTTCATAAAATATTGCTAGGGACTAGCAATAGTTCAGTGTGGGGGATTGATGAGTGCTAAAACACTCATCATTTTTGGTCAATTCTGAAACACAAAACATCTGAAAACACGCAAAATCACATCAAAATAATGAAAATATCCAAGGATCATGTTTTATGTGTCTAAAATGCAAAATGTTTAAAAACGAATGAAAAACGAGCAAAGTTTGCAGAATTGGCAGTTTCAGTCCCTCAACTTTCAAAGTTTGGCAAAACTAGTCCCTGGAATTTGAAAATGTGGAGTTTTATCATTCAAGGTCCCTGAAATGTTTTAAGTTGTCAAAAATAGTCCTTGAATGAATTTTTTGGAAAAATGGCAATTTTGGTCCCTGAACTTTGGGAATTTACAAAAATGGTCCTTGGGTATTTTTAAAATGCAAAAATGGAATTTTGGTCTTTGGTTTATCAAAGTTGGCAAAAATGGTCCTTATGGTAAATTTTGGAAAGTACACAGCAGGTCCCTCAACTTTGGAAGTTTTACATTTTTGGTCCCTAAGTCTAATCTATTAAACCAAATGGACCACTTATGTATTTTAAATCATAACTCATCTCATTTAAACAAATCCAAAACCAATCCAAAAAGTACCCAGCCCAAGTCCCTAAATTAAACCCTGGCCCAAAACCTATAACTCCTTATAATAAAAAACCTTATCCACGTTTTTATTATCCCTCCCCTTTCCCAGTCAAACCCCCATGGTCAAACTCCTACCCGTCTCCTTCATCCTCCCACGTGAACCAGTACACACCTCCATCCCTCCACCAAAGCTTGTCTCCCCAACCCTAGCTACCCTCCAAGGAGCATTAATTGCTCCCAAAAGTTTCCAAGTTACCAAAGAAGCAGTTGTGGAAAAAGGGCGCCAAAAAGCAATTTTGAAGGCTGGGATTAATTTGAGTAATCCAATGGTTGTAAATGGAAGTGGGAAAAGTCAAAATGGTCAAGAAAACCCTAGAGGCTCCCTATAAGAAGAAAGAGAAGCAAGGAGCAGAGTAGTTTTTTTTTACTTAGCTTAAATTTAGGTCGAATTTGTGTGTTCTGCAATCCCTTGTAATTGTATCTTTTAAATTCAGTACCTCAACATTAGCTTTGTAATCTCTTTTATCAATTTAATTTAAGTATCAGTTTATTTTCAAGTTTTTATTTAGAATTTTCATTTTAGTTGAAAGTTTAGCAAAAATCCTTATTTAAGCTTCCTTACTGTCTTAAAGGAATTCAGAAGCTCTTATAAGCTTCCTTTTTATTATTTCAAGCTTCAAAACAGCAAATTTAAAAATAAAAAAAAAAGAAAAGAAAAATCAACTGAAAATAAAAAAATATCAAGAAAGAAGAAAAGAGTTGTTGTAGCAGATGCAGATGGTGAATTTGGTTTAGAATCTCATGGGAGACACTTAGGTTGTTCCTTGTTCTTGATTCTCAGTAGCTCATAGCTGTGGATGTCAAGTAAGTTTTACCTCATAAATTGGTGATATTTTGTGTTAACTGGTATTTCTTGCTAATAATTGTTGGTTTATGCTTAGTTGAGTTTTTTTTAGCCTTACATAAGTTATTTAGTCAAGTTTGAGTTGTAATTTGTTAACTTGTTGTGATATCTTTTAAAACAGTTAGATTAGGGGTGTTTGGAATAGATAGGTTAACTGTGTTTGGCTTGGTTTCAGTAGTAGCTTTAGGATTACTCAACTCACATTAGGTAATACTAAATCAGTTAGGCCATAAATTCATGTAGTTATTAGTGAAAAAGTCAAATTAGCTTATAAATCTATTTTCTCATTCACTGTTAAAATTCTAGGTAGCATAGTCATAAAAATAGTGGAATAACTAAATAACTTAGCTTGAAGTGGTTGCATAGTAGCTTAATTTAACGTTATAAGTACCTAAATTAGGATTCAAGTTCATATAAGTCAAATTTTATAAAATCTTAAAAAGTCAAAGGTTTCATGTCTGTGAGGATGGACCAAGTTTCTAGATAATGTACAGGGTTTAATATCAATTGGAAATACATGATTCTTGCTGATTTGTGATGTTTGGTGGTCTGAGTATTAGAATCAAGAAGAAATTTGCAATTCGAAAACCATTTGCTCATTCAAACTTGGTCTCAAAGTTGCCTACTGAACCATGTTTTTGCCCTGTACCCCAACTTCTCAGTTTTGACCCGTTTTTCACTCACGAATAACTTGCTCAATTTCTGATTTCTAGGCTGGATTTTTAGTCCTTTGTGGAGCCTGCTAGGTTGGCTAGATAGATCCATAAGTTGGTTATCTTTATTCGCTTGTTAGGATATCTTTATTGGCCCTCAAACTCACCCCCTCACTGCTGCTAAGCTGCTGTCACAATAGCAGCTGAGCTTGATTGATTCCTATCTTCCAGCTTGTTTAAGCTTGTTAGTTGTTGTCCCTTTAGTTCGTTTGTGTTTTTTTTTATAGTTGTGGTTGTTAAGTTTAGCTTGGCCCGTGCTTAGTTGCCCATTGAGCTTATTGGCTTAACCGAGCTTTTTGTTCTTGTCCTTGCTGCTGCATGTTCTTGGTGTTGTTATTGTTCTTGCTTTGCTGATTATTATTGATTCTGTTGTTGTTATTGTTGTTTGATGTCGTTTTTGTTGATCTTTATCTGTTTGCATAAGCTCTTGTGAGCTTTGAGCTTATTTGAGCTTATTGTATGCTTGTTTGTCTTGGTCTGCTGCTACTCTTGTTCTTATTTCTTTTTGATCTTGTTGTTGTTAATTGTTATTGTTACGGATTGTCACTGCTTTTGTAAGTTTTTGTTTTGCTTATCCAGTTTGTGGCTCATTTGATTTTAATTGAGTTAAGCATTGTTTGGTTTAGCAGTTAAGAAAAAAAGATAGAACAAGTTTTTAAAATCCAATTTGACTCTTAAATCTGAGAATTTGTTCAATTGATTTATGAATTGAATCTGTTTTTAAAAGTTTATTGTAAGTTTGGATTTGAGTTTGGTTTGTGTTTGTAAATCAGTAAACAAAGAAATAAAAAAAAATGTTTTGCAAAAAACCCAAGAGGCAGGCTCGAACCTGAGACCTCTTGGTTTTAGAAAAGAAAGACAACAACAACACACCTCACTTCCAACTGCGCCCTAGGGACTTGCAGTTGTAAGTTTTCCCTTTTTATTCTTATAGTAGTGGAGATAAATTAAGCTTATTTGGCTCTTTAGCTTATTACACTGCTTATTAATAAGCAAGTGGGATCTTTCATATTGTTCCTAGGCTACTGGTAGGGTAAAGTAATATTAGAAAAAATTTCATAATTTTCTAAATTAGTTTAGTATTTTTAATAATTAATTTTAGTTTATTTAGTAATTAATTAATAATAATTAATTAAAAAGTCAAAAAAATATTTTTCTTTTTCTTAAAATTTTCTTTTATCATTTAGATTGTAAAAATATGTTTTTCAGATCCTAGGCATTTTTAGATTTTCGTTTTCACTTTTATTTTCGTACGTAGACGTTTTTATAAACGTAAACGTATACTTTTAGATTTGTAAACGTTTCCATATTTCCAGTGATCATCTGTAGTATTTGTTTATCATTTTCATTTATAATCTCGTAGTTTAATTTGAATCAATTTCACTTTCCCATCATCGTTTCATATTCACTTGATCTCAGAACCGTTTTCGATACAATTCACTCCTCGTCGGGATTTAAACGACCCGAGGATTCTCTATACTCCTTTGGCTATTGCATTGATTCTTAGATAGTTGACTTTAGTTGACCAAATCCTTGGTTGACTTTTGTTGACTGTTTCAGAACCAATCAATCTTCTTGAAAACGAGCACATAGACAAACACTAAACATAATGTCGGGTCTACTAGCCGTTAGGTAAAGTAGACTACCAATCATACCTCTATATTTGGTGCTATCTACGGATTCATTTTCCTCATCCTTGACGAGTTTAGTTTCCGTGGACATGGGTGTTTTAATTGGCTTAGAATCTTCTAACCCAAATTTCCTAAGCATGTCCTTAATATACTTAGATTGATTAAAGAAGATACCATCTTCTAGTTGTTTGATTTGAAGTCCTAGGAAAAAGTTGAGTTCTCCCATCATACTCATCTCAAACTCATCATGCATGATTTTCGAGAAATCATCACATAGATCTTGACAAGTTGATCCGAATATGATGTCATCAACATAGATTTGGACTATGATAATATGTGAATCTTTCTTCTTAGTGAAGAGAGTATTATCAACTAAGCCCATGGAATACTTATGGTCAACTAAGAAGGATTTAAGTCGATCATACCATGCTTTTGGAGCTTGCTTAAGTCCGTATAAAGCCTTTTTAAGTTTGAAAACGTGATTAGGTTTTTCAAAATCAACGAAGCCCGGTGGTTGAGCAACGTACACTTCTTCACTAATGACCCCATTTAAGAATGCACTTTTAACATCCATTTGAAAAAGTTTAAAGTTATGTGCACACGCATATGCAAGTAAGATTCTAATTGACTCGAGCCTAGCTACCGGAGCAAAAGTTTCAT
Organism: Artemisia annua; assembly: GCA_014162995.1. NCBI lineage: Eukaryota > Viridiplantae > Streptophyta > Magnoliopsida > Asterales > Asteraceae > Artemisia > Artemisia annua. The sequence continues at coordinate 16,008 of LBNU01036881.1, read as the reverse complement.
CGTAGTCAATGCCTTCTTGTTGATTATATCCTTGTGCTACTAGCCTAGCTTTGTTTCTAGACACAACGCCGTTTTCATCCATTTTGTTACGAAAGACCCATTTTGTTCCAATTATTGTTTGACTCTTAGGCGGTGGAACTAATGTCCATACGTCGTTTCTAACAAATTGACTTAATTCATCTTGCATTGCCATTATCCATGACTCATCTTTTAAAGCTTCGTTAATATTCTTAGGTTCAATGGTTGACACGAAACAAAAGTAATTGCTTTCATTTTGAGCTTTAGACCTTAATGTTCTCTCGTCGATTTTTCCTATGACATTATCTAGTGGATGACTTTTAGATTCTTTGACATTAACTATTTGTTCATTTGGTGATTCTTCTTCCTTGTCATTTTCTATAGTCACTTGGTTATCCATAGCTTGACTTTCTACTAAGTCATCATCTACCAAAGGTGATGTCTTAGATGGAGGTGGACTTTCGTCGAATGTTATGTTCAACGATTCCTCGACTCTTAAGGTTTCTTTATTCAAAACAATATATGCTTTACTAGTTTGTGAATATCCAAGAAACACACCTTCATAAGACTTTGGGTCAAATTTGGTGAGATAATCCTTGGTGTTAAGAATGAAGCATTTACTCCCAAACACTCTAAAGTATCCTAAGGTAGGCTTTCTTCCTTTATAAAGTTCATAAGGAGTTTTATTCAAGAAAGGTCTAATTAGGACTCGGTTTAAAATGTAGGTTGACGTGTCGACGGCATTACACCAAAACTTTTGTGGTATGTTTTGTTCGTTAAGCATTGTTCTACTCATCTCTTGTAATGTCCGGTTTTTACGTTCTACTACACCATTAGATTGAGGCGTGCGTGGAGCCGAAAAGTTATGAGTTATGCCATTTTTATCACAAAAGTTACCGAATTGAAATTCATTATCAAATTCACGACCGTGGTCCGTTCTAATAGACACAATATTAGTTCCTAATTGATTTTGAATTTTCTTACTTAGAATTTCAAATTTATCAAAAGCTTCATTTTTACTTTTCAAAAATTTTGTCCAAGTATATCTTGAGTAATCATCCACTACAACCAAAGTGTAGAGGTTTCCCCCATAGCTTTGTGTAGCGGATGGACCAAACAAATCCATATGTAAAAGTTGTAGACACCTAGATGTAGAAACCATGTTTTTAGCCTTATGGCTACTATGAACTTGTTTTCCGACTTTGCAAGCATCACAAAAGTGTTGGTCATATTTCAACTTGGGTAGGTCTCGTACTAAGTCTTTGGAGGAGAGGTTTTGGATTAGTCTCATGTTATCATGTCCTAAACGTCTATGCCATAAAGTTGAAGATTCATCTAATGAAGCAAGACAAAGTTTGTCTCTAGATGTTTGATCTAACTTCATAACATATACGTTGTTCTTAAGGACACCTTTGGCTATGGTTATGCCATCTTTAAGTATCTTACTTCCATTTTCACTAAAAAGGACGTTATACTTATTACGGCAAAGTTGACTAATACTAAGAAGATTAAAGCCTAAGTCGTCTACATGAGCAACATCATCTATAGTAAGTGAGTCATGAGAGATCGTACCTTTTCCGATGATTTTGCTTTTAGCTTTACTACCAAACGTGACGTTACCTCCATCACATTTTTGATATGTTGAAAAGAGACTTTTATTTCCGGTCATATGCCTTGAACACCCACTATCTTTGATCCATTCATCCGGTTCCAAAGATACTTTGAGGCATACCTATTAAGATAAAACACTCAAACATTTGGTCCCCATTTTCTCATGGGTCCATTTTGGTTAATCATACCATTCATTTGTCCCAAGTGTGAGAATAGAGCATATGGATTCCATGACATATGGTTTGGAATTTGGTAATGTCCAGGATAGTTCCAAACATGTTGATAGTTTGGTTGCGGGTAGTAGTTGCTCTTAGGAAAGGGCCGTTTGGGAAAAGGTGTTTTAGGCCTTGGTTGAATGGTTCTAGTTCTATACTCATTTTTACCAAGTCCTGCTCCTATTTTAACAGCAGGTTTAGTTTCGCTTTTACGTGTGACTTTAACAAATTTTGAACGATTTGAAGTTGAAACTGAATTTCTTACTGCAGGCCTGGCGGAACCTTCAGACACAACGGGCGGAACCCTACTGAGGGATCCGCCGGTTCCATGGCCTACCAAAGAGTTTTTGGTTGTTTCTTGTGATTTCTTGTTTGATATTTCTTGGCTTTTAGATGTTTCTCCTTTTGTAAAACCTAGTCCCGTTTTATCAAATGGTGATTTTTGAATTTTCATTATCTCATCCGCACAAGAAATGCTTTTATCAAACTTCTTAAACTTTATGGTTTGCTTGATTAGATCATCTTGAGTAATTTTTAGTTTCTCAATTTCTAGTTTAAACTCTTCACAAGATGTACATGATGTGTTAACACTTTTACTCTTTTCTAACCTCTTAGCTTTTTCTTTTAGTTCATAAACTTCATTTTCTAAAAACTCCTTTTTAGTTTTCAAAAGTTTGTTTTTGTTTATGATTTTTACGCCAAGTTCACAAAGTTTGTTATATTGGTTTTGTAAGGTATCATCATCTATAGAAGAATGAGATGAGTCGGAAAGTACCTCATTTGAGTTATGAGCCATTAGAGCAATGTCGCCATTCTTTGATTCATCATCATCCTCTTCATAGTCACTCCATGCACCGCTTACGAATGCTTGTTGTGACTTGGTTTTGGGCGGCTTAGGACATTCTCCTATAAGATGACTTGTTTCACCACACCTAAAGCATTTTCTTTCAACCTTACCTTTCTTATCATCCCGGTCTTTACGAAAGGTTTTCTTTTCATCTTTAGGTTGCCTTACAAACTTTCCACGTCTCCGAAAGAACTTCTTGAAGTCTCTAACGGCCATGGCATATTCTTCATCGTCACTATCCGAGCTAGATTCATGATCATCACTTGATTGAACTCTAGCCTTCAATGCGATGGACTTCACCTTTTCTTTGTTGCCTTTAACTATTTCGGAATCCTATTCCATTACCATCTCATGAACTTTGAGGTTTCCAATTAGCTCATCAAGTGACATGCTTGAAAGATCCTTTGATTCTTCAATTGCCGTCACTTTTGCTCTCCACTTTGGATGGAGTGCCCTAAGAAATTTCCTGACAAAATTCTTGCTACAAAAGGATTC